>JAABOM020000012.1:15483522-15496923 GCA_011800125.2 Solanum clarkiae | reverse complement strand
TCGAAATATATTAGAATTATATTAGGCTGCACGTATTCTTTTTTTATCTCAATTATATAGGGAAGCTATGGTAGGTAGCTTGAACATATTAACAAATCTAGTCTTGTGGTAAAAAAAAAAAAAAAAAAAAAAAAAGAGACGTAGATTAAATAGAATTATAAAAATTGTTTCTACGGTTTTTTTTTAATTGATGTTTTTTTACCATATTTGTTCATATTTTAGAAACCATTTTTTGGGGACCTTTTGCCTTTATTTTTTTTAGATGTTTTCAAAACATTTTTTTTGCCTATTAGATCTAGTCTATTTTAGATGGGAAAAAAAATAAATCTTCATATAGGTATTTAATCATAATAAGATAATGTTCTCCATTTAATATTAGAAATCTTTTGCCTATTTTTAAAATTTTTTTTGGGACTTTTCCTTTTTTTTAAAAAAAAATTGACTTGTTTTATCTATATTTTTGCCTATTTTTAAAAGTGTTTTTGGGACATCTGTTGACATTTTTAAATTTTTTTTAACCCTTTTGGATGTTTTAAAAAAAATTATTATTTTATAATTTTTTTGATTATATAAATACAAAATATACAACAAATTTATAAAATTAAATTATAATTTATTCAATCTCAAGAATGACGAAAAATTAATTCATGCAATTTTAACGAATTCAAAAAGAAGAAAAAAATTTAAAATTACCTCTATAAAGATTGTTTGGTCATATTTTATGTTTGGAATAATCATTAGAGCTTGTATCAAATATAGATTAAAAAAATTAAAGTCAATATTGAAACTAATCATGACATGATAAATTAAAATTATAGAATATTCGTAGGAAAAATTGAGACTATTCTTGAACAAATCTACAATATTAGTTTTTGTGGGGATAATCGAATGAGGTGGAGTTATATTGCAAGAATAATAGTAATAATACAACAAAGAATAAAGACTTAAACATAAGAGAAGTTCTAAGTGTCGAAGGTTTCCTACTTAAATATTTTTTTTTATTCCCTTTTTTTAATCAATTTGTTATGTTCTATAATTTAAATAAAGAAAGATTTAATACACAAAATTTAGTTGATTTAAAAATTTTAAATATTAAAATAAATGATAATTTTATCTATATATAAAGTGCAAAAAATCAAATTGCAAAAAAATTCAAACAATATTTTTAATAAAAGAATACTAATAATAGTGAAATAGTCTTTTATATAGACATATTTTAGTAGTAAAAGAGTTTTACTTCATATTTTTTTACAAAGGTATCGTACTTCATTTATAATTACTTTTAATTATACCGCCAATGCGTATGTTCATATAGTTAGGATTAGGATTGTTAAGATATAATAATAGTAAAATAATAAAACAAAGGTAAATAGTTGTAGAAAAAGAGAGAATAGACGATTTTGTTTAAAACAGAGCCTTTTATCAACAAAATATTTGATAATTAAAATATTAGTATAATATAAAATGAAGGTATAATGTATATATTTTAGTATAATATAAAATAAAGGTATATTGTGAAAAGACGATGTTTTAATGAAGGACAAAAAATTCAAACAACATTATTAAGAGCTTTCACACTAGATAGATATAGATAGATTTGCAAATTAAAATTAATTATGATATTAATATAATTAATTTAAGAACTTAGATAAAAAAAAATTAATCTAGACGTCTACTTTGAAAAAATTAGAAACGATAATTAATACAACACCGATTATCTTTTTCTAATTCGCTTTAATAGAAATCAAAGATGTTAAGCTAAGAGCCTGCAAAGATGGGCTTATACCCTATGATTACAAAGCAAATATTAATTAGGGTACCAATACTTTTTATTCTCAATCCTAATTTTTGATATTATAGATTAAAATACAGTGCTTCAACATACTTTTTTTTTATGTAAATATTATAAAATTGATTAAAAACTTGATTTAAAATTATTTTAAATAAATCAATTCAAACAAGTCTTAATTTTACCATTTAAAGAATATTTTTGCAAAATAAATCTACACTCACCGAGCAAAACAAATCTATGTAAAACTTGATGTATTACTAAATCTATGTGAAACAAATCTACACTCAGGCATGTCAATGTTAGTGCGTGAATTTGACTCTATCACCAAGTAATTTTTTTTTAGTTTAGTTTATAAGTTATTAAGAAATTTTTAATTTTACAGGACATAAATTATTTGAAGAATCTTCCTTTTGAAATTAGGAAAGGAATCTTTACAGTGTTTCAAGCACTTTATTCTCTTCTTGTGTTTTTGCAGATTCCTTGTCCTTTTTGTAGTGGGCCAGACTCAATTCAGATATGGTGAAAATAAATGAAAAAGAAAATGTATTTTAAGGGGCCAACACAAAAGTGTATTTTATTTGATATGGAACAAGACATAAATCTCGAGATATTGAGATGTTTCATGAATTTAAAAATATTTTATACACTAATATAATAAAATTTAAAATTACAGAAAATACAAAAGATTATGAAAATGTACATAAAATTATTTTAGTTTGAAATGTTAATCAATATCAACAATTGACTTAAAAAATTAACTAAAAATGCCCATTACCATATATAATAAGAGAGAATTAAGTAGCTCAAGCAGACACCAGGTCGACATATTTGTTTCCTCTTAGACTTTTTCTAAAAATATTAAATATAACTTCATAAATTATTAGCTTATAGAAGAGCTATGAGAAGAACGATCAATGACATTTTAGTAATTTTAATTATATTTAAGAATAAAAATAATAATTATATAATTAAAAATCTAAAAATATCTAAACATATTCTTACTTTTGTTACGAGCTCATAAGGTTGGAGATGTATTAATAAAATTATGGAAATGAAAAAACTAAACATAAAATAAATAAATTTTTTTATATGAAATCATATAAAGTAAAGATTTAAAATTATAAAATTAAAACAAAACAAAAAAATTAAAAATAATAGTTATCCTATATAATACGTGTCTTTACATCTAATTATATCAAATTCATTCAATTATACCAAATTCAATGGGGCTAATTGGAATTGCAAATTATTTAATTTAAATTAAATATAAATGAAGGCTTACGTCTTTCGTCGCGCAGATGCTGCAGTGTTTTTTTTTGAGTGGACGCCTTTTAAAACACTGGTGGTGAGAGAGAAGAAGAGCTCAGCTTACCAATGGATCTGAAAGGAACGCCGGTTGAAAATGGATACCGTATGCCTGCAGAATGGGAACACCACTCTCAATGTTGGATGGGTTGGCCTGTGAGAACTCTCTATTCCTTGCGCACTTTCTTCAATTTATTTTCTTCCTGCCAATTCTGGAACTTTTAGTTGTTTATTATGCTACTCTTCTTGCTTGATTTAATTTTTGGTTCTACTTCTTAGTTGTGTCTATTGGGATATACTGATGATGACAAGTTTTATCTGAGCACTTCCCTTTTTGGATGGCTGAGCACTTTCAATGTTTTTCTGTGTGATCTGGGATTTGCCTGAGACCTTATTCTTCTTAACCAATTAACTCATTTATGGACCACTAGGCCATACCCTTGGTGTTCTTACTCTACCCTCTTAGCTCTGTTTAATCTCTTTGCATAGGAGAATTTGATGAATGTCAATAGGAAGTTCATATGACTTGAAATCTCTTTACTTGGTGTTTAGCAGAGACACTGCTTCCATCTTGGACTATGTATTATGCGGCAAAACATAATAGTAATACTAATAGCAGTAAAATAGATAATTAAAATAAAATAGTACATGTAAATATGTATAATCTCGCCCCATAGACTCCAAATTTTAGATAATTGATAAGTGAGAATGCATTTATGCTTATCAAATATAGCATGTAATTTAGTAACATGCCAATATGTAGCTGCAAAATTAAGTATTGTGCCAATCAGCATGAATGAAATTGGTGCAACTCATTGTTTAATGTTAGTTTGCATATCATTCAGGAATGTAATTTGTTGCACTTCTTGTTTTAGAGCGAATTGTCATAACAGTATTTTAAATTTATTCTGTTCCAAGTAAGAAGAAACTTTGCTTGATCTCATAAGCAAACTACGAACACAGTTCTTGATTCTCTCCTTTCTAATCATCTTTTACAGCTGTCTTTAGCTTCCTTTCATATCATAAGTGTTAGAAGTCTGTGTCTGAAATTTTGTATTGGAGTTCCATCTTACTGGAGTCTGGTCAGAGGCGGATGTATAGTATATTATAGGGGTTCGACTGAATCAGTAGCTTAACACCTTGTATATGTGTTGGGAAATCTGCTACAACGACAATAACAACAGGGTGGAATCCCAGAAGTAGGGGTCTGGGGGAAGATAGAATATATGCAGATCTTACCTCTACCTCATGGAGGTGGAGAGGTTGTTTCTGGAGGACCGGAAAATCTGCTAAATAGGTGCATATATAAACTGCAAACCCAGTTGCACCAATGAGTTGTGGGTTTGATGGCAATTTAAGTCGCTAGAACCCATAAACTTCAAATCTTAAATCCGCGTTTGATCATGGCTGGTTGAGTAGATTTAGCAATGTGAACAATCACTTTGTTTGAACTGCAGATTACATTTCTTAATGACATTTTATGATACCATTTGTATGATTGACATCTTGACATGACTCATTATAATCTCTTTAAAGGCAATGTATCTTCTTCCCTGTTCAATTATAACTATCTTCCAATTGTATTTCTCTTTCCTTCCCCTTCTTTTTGGCTCAACTTAAACTTCAAAGCAGCACAATATTCTGGTAGTAATTGCTTAAAAAGAACCTGCGAGAAGTTTGTGTGTCTATTTGCTGATAGCTTTATTATTGAGATGTAGGAGCGTCCAGATAACTGGCGAAATAATGCAGTACACGGTCAGCGTGCATTTGCAACTGTAGCATCTGCTATTTCAAGATTTGAACCAGTGACAGTCTGTGCTAGTGCTGCTCAGGTTGGCACTTTTCGAAGGCACCAAAAAAGTTTTCTTGTTATGTCATGATAGTCCCTATTTAGTCATATCCCCTAGCATGGGGTTCTAACACATTTCTATGTTGTACAGTGGGAAAATGCGTGCAGCTTGTTACCTAAACATATCAGGGTTGTGGAGATGAGCATGAATGACTCTTGGTTTCGTGATACTGGTCCAAGTGTGAGCTACTGTTTCCTCTCTGTGAATTCAAATGGTATTTACTTTTAGCCGTCACACCACCGAGGAAGTTACAAGAAAATTTTATCTCTATCTATGCAGTTCGTCATCGGAGATACCACGGCAAATGCAGAACATGTAGCGTCAAGTGTTGCAGGGATTGATTGGAACTTCAATAGCTGGGGTGGTAAGAGATTTGGGTCCCACTCGTGATACATCTGAGGAATATCTTTACTGTTTTTCTTTTTTCACGCAAAAGCTGTCAACTGGGGTATCCTCTCCTAGGAGTTTTCATCTGTTAGCTAAAAAATGCTATCCGATTTCCATTAATTTTAAGGGATTCTTTTTTTTTTCTTGGGAGGCTTAACAAATATTCTCAGTCTCCAATCTGCAATCTACAGGACCAAAAGTTTGAACTCATGATTATTTTGTTTGTAGAAAACTATTAATCTTCCATAGGGTGATCTTTAAAGCTATATGCACTGGTGTCAGAAATGTGACTATTTTTTGACGAAGGAAAATTCTCATCGATCCCATAAGAAAATCAATTTCCCCAAAATGTTAATCATCAGTTAATTTAGCTAATGGCCAATCTGACATGATGGTACTTTATGCTGACTTTTTCCTTATCAAATGCTTGAGGCTTTCTTAGCATTTCAGCTCCAGCATATGACATGAGGATTCTATCTTATGTTATGTCATAAGGAATCCATAGAAATATAGGTTGATGACCTGTTGAAGGGCTCAGGATATTTATCTTCTTTGTTTAGTATCACTCCCCTTTTTTTATCTGAAGGCTTTTTCCAATTTAAGTGATGGTATTAAAATGGATTATTTTATTAATCCAGAATTGCCACTTGAAATTGAGTTTTGGTGTTCCAAGTCACCTTATTTAAATCCCTAATCAAAGGGGGTTGACCTTTTATTTCATTGGTTTGCGAATTAGAAATTCGGATAAGGAATTTTACTGACCTAGGGGAAGGTATCAGGTGACAAGAATTTTTGCTGAAAATGTCTCTCTAAGTGAGAGTCTTTCCATTAGATAGAGAATAGACACAATACATATCCCTAAAGATCCATTTTCCTATCCCTAAAGATCAGCTACTCACTACCTGTAAATCTTCCACTAAAATCCCTCTAAATTTGCTACGCTATCCCACAATCAAGAAGCATCAATTTGCCTATTAGAAACTAATGATGTTGTCGTGCCATGGATTTTGTAAACACATCAGCAATTTGAAGATCACTGGACACATGTGGAAGAGTAATGACCCCTTTATCAATAGCTTCTCGTATATAATGACAATCTACTTTGATGTGTTTGGTCCTCTCATGATAAACTGGGTTAGTAGCAATCTGAATAGCACTAGTATTGTTAGTTTGGAGAGGAGTAGGATGAGTTTGAGGAAATCCAATCTCATCAAGTAATCCACGAAGCCATACAACCTCCGAGCAAGCAGTAGACATGGATCGATATTAAACCTCTGTTGAAGATTTTGACACACGATCTTGCTTCTTACTTTTCTAAGATATCAATGAATCTCCAAGAAACATGCACTAACCACTGACTGAACGACGAGTATCAGGGCATCCCGCCCAATCAAAATCACTGAAAGAAGTAAGATGAATAGGAGAACCACTAGGAAAGAACAATCCACGAGTAGATGTTCCTAGAAGATACTGAATGATGCGACGAACAACCACCAAGTGGAGATGTCGGGGAGCTTGAATAAATTGACTAACTTGTTGAACTGCAAAAGAAATATCAGGCCGGGGTAATAGTAAGATAATTTAGACTCCCAACTAATTGTCAAAATATAGTTGGATCAGGAAGAAGATTGCCTTCCTCATGACGATACTTCCTATTCAATTCTAATGGATTATCTACAGAGGAGGAATCCTGAAGGCCAGCTAAAGAAATCAAATCCTAAGTATATTTGTGTTGGTTTAGAAACACACTTGATGCATTATTATGAACTTCGAAACCTAAGAAATATGTAAGAGTACCAAGATCTTTCATATGAAAAGAATCTTTAAGCTGCTGCTAGAGGCTAGTGATCAATGAAGAATCGATTCCTGTAATTATGATATCATCTACCAAAAGAGTAACACAACCTATAGATGTTTTCCGAAGAAATAAAAATGAGTCATATTTGCTTTGTTCAAAAGAAAACTGTAGCAAAGTAGACCGGAGCTTGTCAAACCAAGCTCTAGGGGATTGTTTTAATCTATACAAAGACCGCTTCAACTTGCATACATCTGATGTAGGTGATGAGAACATACCAGGTGGAGGCTTCATATAAATATCTTCTTTAAGATCATCATGGAGGAAAGCATTTTTGACATCCATTTGATAAAGAGACCAATTTTATGAAGCAGCAATGGAAATAATAGTTTGCACCGTAGTTATTTTTGCTATGGGTGCAAAAGTATCCTCATAGTCCACACCATACTCCTGTTTGTTGCTAAGAACAACCAGTCGAGCTTTGTACCTATCAAGAGTTCCATCAGAATGAAGTTTAATTAAATAGACCCATTTACATCTAATTGGGCGGACATTTGAAGGACATGAAACAATGTCCCATGTGTTATTTTCTTTAAGAGCCAAAAGTTCTTCCTCCATTGCTTTCTGCCAACATTCATGCTTGGAAGCTTGTGAGTAACAAGTTGGAATAGAAATGTTGGATAAAGTAGAGGAAAAGCCATACCAATTGGGAGTACGAGATACTCGAGTAGATCGCCGAGTAGGCTCAACAGGATCAGATCTCAACGAACTCTCAGATTCTAGTTGTAGTGCAGTTTCAGGTGGCGGATCAATTTTGGGATGGGGTAAAGTTGGTCGACGTCGTTCATACACAAATCCCTATTTGAACCGCATAAAAGAAGATGATAAATCCTCAAAAGTAGGAAGAAGAGGAGAAACAAAAGATGATTCAACATGAGTAGGAAAGAGATATTGATTCTCAAAGAAAACAACATTTCTAGAAACAAGAAATTTGTTAGAAAATGGATCATAGCAAATAAAACCTTTATGTGAAGTACTATAACCTATAAAAGCACATTCAGTTGACTGTGCAGAAAGTTTATTGCATTGAGGAGGCAGATGCACAAAACACACAACCAAATGTATGAAAATTATTATAGTTAGGATTTTGGTTATAAAGGCGAAAATATGGAGACTCAAAGTTTAGCACTTTTGATGGAAGTTTATTAATTAAATAGATAGCAGTAGACAAAGCTTCAACCCAGTATTTAGATGGGACAGAGGACTCAATCAATAAAGTACGGGTGACATCTAGAAGATAGCGATTTTTATACTCAGCAACTCCACTTTGTTGTGGCGTATATGGGCAAGAGTGTTGTGAGACAATTTTTGAATTCATAAGACATATATTCTCCACCAAAATCAGATCTTGATAATTTGATACACGTAGAAAATTGAGTTTCAATGTAAGCCAAAAAGTCTTGAAGATGGAAAATACCTCAAATTTGGATCGAAGAAATATACCCATGTAAACCGACTATAAATATCTATAAATGTCACAAATTATTTGAAATGAGCATGAGAAACAATTGGTGAAATACCCCAAACATCACTATGGATGATATAAAACACTTTGTAGCATAACTACCAAAATTAGGAAAAGGAAGAGTTCTACTTTTGCCTAATTTACAAGTAGAACAATCAATGGAAGCACTTGAAAATTGATTTTTATTGCCTAACAAACCAGAATTTGATAAATGAGGCAAGACAATAGAATTTGGATGTCCTAGACGCTTATGCCAAATCTCAGTCTTACTAGCGGTAGAAATACAAGCAAAAGATAGAACAGGAGGAATGGAAAAGTGTATAGGAAACAATCTTCCAACTTTAGGCCCTTCGCGATTATCGTCCCCGACACCTGATCCTGCACAAGACAACCATTACGAGAAGAATTCACATCACAATTGTTATCTACCAATTGTCCAACTGAAATAAGATAGTTGAGAGCTTTGGTAAAACAAAAACATCCTTGAAAGTTGGAGTAATGTCCCCAACCTTGGTAATGGGTAAATTGCCACCATTGGCAACCTGTATTTGTGATGGACCTTGATACTTATGAACATTTTTTAGTATGCTCGTTGAGTTGGTCATATGATTGGAAGCACCTGAATCAACAAACCAAAAGCTAGATGTAACTTCAGTACCTTGTAGTCCAATGCTGAAAGCGCTAACACAATCATTTGTTGTACCATTTCAGGAGTAAGAGCTTGTCCGGAAGATGAGTTATCAACTGTGGAACCATTTATCCCAGCTTGAAAGGCATTGACCTTACGATTTTGAGGGCGTGTGGGACACTCTTTGATAATGTCTCCTCCTTGTTTACAATAATTATAGAACTTCTTGCCACAATTACTAGCAATATGGCCGTATTCCTTGCAATGTAACACTGAATTCCAGTCATATCCCTTCTCTTTCCTTTACCTTGAGCAGCAAATGCAACAGTGACATCATTTTCTTTCTTGAAAGCATTTTGTGTGACTAGACGCTGCTCTTCACGAAGCAATTCCCTGAAAGTAACATCCAAGGAAGGAGATGGTTCACGGTACATCAAAAGCTAGAGCGAACACTCTCAAAGTTGGAGCATAATTTCATCAAAAATTGATCTCGCTTGGTTTGCTCACGAACTGCCTGAATCACAGAGAGAGATTCAGCAGGTATTTTGGCATATACAATATCTGTAAATTCAGCCCATAAGTTCTGAAATCTAGAAAAATGCTCCTGAACAGAAAGATCTCCTTGAGCATAACTAGCAATATCATACTTCACTGAAAGCGTCTTGCGCTATTATCTTGGTTGTAAATCTTTTGTAAATAACCCCACATGGCCTTAGCTGTCTTGTATGGCCTAAGATTAAGAACAATAAGAGGGTCAACTGATCCTAAAATCCATGTCATCACCCGAACATCTTTAATCTTCCATTCACTTAACTTTGTAGGATCAGTGGGAGTAGGATCACTTCCATCTATATTTCCCTATAATTCTTTTCCAGTGACAAATAACTGAAATTGAAATTCCCAAGAAGAATAATTTTTTCCAGTGAAACGAACACTGAGGGATTCAAAGTGATGTGAATTCATGCTTTTGAATGCTATGAAAACAAGAAAGACTCAAGAAAATACTAGAGTGATCAAGAACAGAAGTCCTAGGTGTTAGGACTGATTGTCGACGATCAGTTAACAAAAAATCAAGATTTCAAAAAATTTGAAAGAAACCACAGAAGAACTCTATGAGAGAAGACAGCCAAGAGCCTCTTGGCTCTGATACCATGACAAGAATTTTGGCTGAATGCCTTTCAAAGTGAGAATCTTTCCATTATATAGAGAATATACACAATACATATCCCTAAAGATCCGTTTTCCTATCCCTAAAGATCAGCTATTCAATCCTTGTAAATCTTCCACTAAAATCCTTCTAAATCTGCTCTGCTATTTATATGATAACTATAATAAATCTCTATGATTACACTTATTTACATCATGAATGTATACAATCATTCACAATCTAACATTAGGCACCTTTCGAGTCCCGTGGTTCTAGCACGGTCGTGTTTATTGACTTATACTTGTCGTAAACTATTTTGGATATATTGTTATAGGCTATCGTTTGTTGACAATTTTAATTGTTGAACTTTTATTGGCCTCAACCTAGATGTGTCACTGCATTCTCAGTCTTGACATATAACAACTTAGAAGCATAACTGCAATTTTCTCTCGAGTGCATCACACCTAATATTATCTGTTACACCTCTTGATTTGAATTAATAAAAGGTATTATTTAGAACAATTTGGCCAAGGTGCATACTGCATCCTTGGATTTCTTTTAGGTTTCTCAAAAAAGATGCGTAATCGCATCTTTAATTGAAACCAATTTTTCTAATGTATCCTAACTATTTTAATATTAGAGGCTTTTCTTCTCTTGTAAATTTGAGACAATCAATTTTATCCATTTTTGAAAGAAAAAAATTATTAAAAAAATAATTAGAGTAAAGAGTGTAACCACATTCTTGAATTTCTGTAAGTTCCTCGAAAAAAAATGTGTAATCTTATTTTTATTGAAACAAATTTTAATCGCGTTTATACTTGCCTAAGGTTAAAAGCTGCAATGAATATTATATTCGCTTATTCGATGTGCTACTAACTCGGAACAATGAACTCAAACAATTATCATTCAAAACAAATCAACTAACTAACAACACAAACAAGCCTTATTATGATAACAGGGAATGAAGCATCCAGAAGCTATGCCTATTGTGCTAACTTTTATTATGGTCTCAAATTCATTAAACCCAACTTTTCCTTTAACTAATAACTAAATGTAGTGCCAATTTTAAACAGAACATTTTCAAAGCAGTCAACTAATTAACTCCTTGGCTCAAACTCAACTCCTTTAGCACTAAACACAGATCAAGTAAATATACTACAATTCATAATAAGACTCATATAAATAATCAGCATTTACATATCAACTGCTGCATGAAACAATTTAAATAGCTTTGTTCATGCTTTAATTTGCAATCAATTTGCCAAAACATAAATAAAAGGAACTAGGTAAGATTTGTATGATAAACTAACTGAAAATAGAGGCAGAACACTATCTTCAGGCACTCGAAATAGGGACCAAAATCCGAACTCCAACCCTCAAACCTCACAAAAAGGTTCTCTCTCTCTTGATGTACAAGTGTTTTTGATTTTTGTTTTAGATATGCATATGTTTTTTTTTTTGATAAAGTTAACTGGTATTATAAACAAAAGAGCTACACCAATAGCATACTCATGTAGTAATTACATCAAAAGTATAGGACCACCAAAATATCTATCACCTATGATCTTCACAAATTATCTAAAAAAGGAGAGATCTCCTCTGGATCCTTAGGTACAAAATAAGTGCACCAGAAAAATAAAGTTGCTAAACAGTTCATTTTAAGACTTTGGAAGGGGATACATTTGTTCTCAAAACATCTCTGATTTCTTTCCTTCCAAATTGTTCACTAGATGCAAGCAGGGACAGTTTTCCATCTCTCCTTTTCTTCTGATTGATTCCCATCTCTGTTCCAGCATGCTAGAGCTTCTGCAGCATTCCTAGGCATAAACCATTTGATCCCCTTCAAGTTAAAGAAACATTGCCAAAGCTGCTCAGTCACTTTACAGTGCAAGAAAAGATGGTTTATTGTCTCTGTCTCAGCTTCACAAAAAAAAAAAAACATCTGAGCATAACTGTTTTCCCCTTTTCATAAGGTTGTCTTGAGTCAATACAGCTTGCTTAGCAACAAGCCAAGTGAAACAGGCCACCTTATGTGGGATCTTACCTACCCAGATCATCTTCCAAGGCCAATCCTTGGTATGAGTTGAATGTCCGGTATCTTGTAGGCTGCTTTCACCTTGAATTTACCATCTTTGTTCCTCTTCCATTGCAATCTGTCTTCCTCACAATTAAGGTTCTGTGCTTGTTCCAAGGTATTATAGAATTGGATCATTTTCTCTACCTCCCAGTCATTTAGGAATCTTCTGAAAGACAGATTCCAGCCTTGTGCATTCCTCACTTTTGAAATTGTAGCTTGCTCCTGATGGTTGATGGTGTATATTTCCGAGAACTGTTGCCTCAAAGGAGTTTGTCCCAGCCATATATCATCCCAGAACTTAGTTTTTCTACCATTACCTACTTTAATAACAAAATTATCCCACAACCTTGGCCACTGATTTCTGATAGTTCTCCAGAGACCTACCCCATATGGATTTTTTACTTCCTTAGTAGTCCATGGTCCTTCCCTGCCATATCTTGCAATAATTACTTCTTTCCATAAACTTTGCTCATCTGTTGCAAATCTGCATAGCCATTTTAACAGGAGGCTCTTGTTTTGTGCTTTCAAATTCTTGATCCCATACCTCCTCCTCTCTTATTGCTATGACTACATCCCATTTAACCAAATGATGCTTTTTTTCCCATAAACCAAATGATGCATATGTTTTTTCTTTTTTGTTTCTTTTTCGTGAGTGTGTTTTCTTTGGTGTTGCTGTCTATCTTATCCTTTTTGTTGTCTCTCATCCGTAGCGTGTATTGGGTAGATATATGATGCTTGTGTATATTAGTGTGAACGAATATGTAATGTCGTGCGAGTGTATGGTGCAAGAGATGGGGGATGGGGTTTGGAGTAGTGGGGTAGTGAGGTGAGGTAACGTAGATGAGTGGGATAGTGTAGGTAGTTTAGGTTTATATATATATATATATATATATAT
>JAABOM020000012.1:15462008-15475735 GCA_011800125.2 Solanum clarkiae | reverse complement strand
TATTATTATTATTATTATTATTATTATTTAAATGAATAAATTTTCTTTTGTAATACTATGTTCACTTTGTTTGGCTTAAGTTTGCACAAAATCTAACAAAATAAAGAAGACTATATAATATATTAAAATATTTTTTCATTTTGTTGATGAAGTTAGACTTAAGAAGTGTCTCGTTAAAAAAATAAAGAACTATTTTTTTTTAAAAAAAAGACAAATTAAACTTGGACACGTGAAAGGTAATCAATCACCCAAAGAATAAAAATCGTGTAGAGGGCTGCATGTGACCATCTCTAAGCAACCTAGACATTATTTTTGGCCCCAAAAAATTACATGTACTCCCTATGTCGCAAATAATTTGTTGTTATTTTTAACAATCTTAAATTATTTATTGTTTAGAATTTTAACATATTTTTTATTTTATTAGTATTTATTTTTAAAGATTATAAACACATTAAGATAAGATATAAATAGACTAATAGAGTAAACGTTCCATGCAAAGATATGATATTTTAAAATACAGAAGTTAATAAATAAAATGAAATATTTATTTTTAAACAAACAGCGGGAAGGGAGTATATAATTAAATAACTTGCGATTCATGAGAACATTTTCTTTTCCAAATGCCTATGTTTGCTTATTAAATAATTTTAACAATTTGTATACCAATTGTCTCAACTAATACAAGCTTGAAATTAAAATTTACAAAATTTCACATAAGATCAATATATATTATTATCTCAATAGTGATTAGATAGGTCGACTTATTGTTAATGGGAACATATGCATTTGAAGAAATTGGCTACAAAACAAAATCAACTTTAAATTTCAAAAACTCATCAAATAAAATAAACATAAGACATTAAATGAGTTAATTTAAAGTTTACTTTTGGTTACCAAGAAGAGCAACTATGTCTACATATATATTTTGTCAAAGATTTTCTTTTTGTCTTAATAAGGAAAAGAAACATCAAGAAAACAAAAAAGAATTTGAAAAGATAGAAAAAGGAGTGAGCCATTTTGGTTGAAAAAAACATAATAATCCAGACAGTGGCGGATCCAGGATTCCTGGATTGTGGGTCCTCAAAGAAAATTTTTTTTAGGCCAGTGGGATTCAAACCCGAGTATGGCAATCTTGTACTTTAAGAAGGCATGGAGAACCGCTGCGCTTCAGTGGGTGCTTAACCTTATATTTATATCATTTTTTTCATATTTTTTTTTATGGATACACAAATATTTTTTCGGGGTCAATGTGTGGTCGAGCACCTAAAACCCAATACATCCTGAATCCAGAATTGAGTTCATGAAAACAAAAATTACTCTTCTAAATTATTGTTTGTTTTGTGCTGTTTTTGTAATAAAACATTTTAACGAAAAGAAACCATAAAGAGAAAGATAAAAGGCCCCAAAGGTACTAGATGAAGCAATTTATGCGTTCGAGATTTTAGTTAAAAGCCCCAAAGGTACTAGATGAAGCAATTTATGCGTTCGAGATTTTAGTTCTTTAAAGTCATAAAGTTGAATTGAAATCCACACTAAATGAGCTAGCTAGGCCCTTGACTAAAAAAGTTGAAAAAGGAAAACAGTAAGAACCTGACAAAGCATTGAGTCCATTGAAACAAGTTCTTGAAAAAGAGGTTGGTCCTGAAATAGTATTATCTTCAATTCTTTCATCATTGTCATTGCCAAATAGCAGATGCACTCTTATATTGTTTGAAGAGCCATCCTCTGATTTAGGCACCATCATTAACTCTTCTTCTTTAGTTTCTTCTAATCAAATCAAATAATATAGTAGAAGAAGAGAAGTACCACACTTCTTGTGGGTGAAAAGCAACCAGAATTGACTCTTATGTGATAAGATAGAACACGTCTTAAGGAACGTGTACCTGAGCTGTTGCTTATATAGAAAATATATTATTGCCTTGTTTCAAATTTTTTAGATAAAATATTTAAGACTACAAGATCAAATGACATTTGATATATTTGATATATCTATATTTATAAAAATGTTGTTTGAACTTTTTAGCTTTCATTAAAATAGTCTATTGTACACAAAATTGTCTTTTCACTTTTTTTAAAGATAATTTATTATTTTATCTTTTATTTATTTAATTTCAAGTTTCACTGTTGGATTAGAATTTCTCTATGTTTAGAATTCACTTTTGATTGAGGACTATTTGTATAAATAATTATGTAGGGAAGGAAGAAAATGAAAGAAAAAAATTATTATTTTTCTAATATTTAAGAATTTTAAATAAATTAAAATTTCCATATCAAATGTTTTGTTAAAAAAAAAGTATGTAATATAAAAAATTTAAAAAGACAAAAATTTAAACTATTTCTTTTATATTTACAAGTTTTTTTTTACATTAAATTTTAATCAATTAATTATTTAACTTTTGACTACTCAACTCCAAATTATTATTTTATATATTCATAAACTTTTTATATACCTATATTAGTATATATTATATGCAATTGAATTGATTTTTCTCATCTTTGTCGGTTAACAGTAGATTAAACTATTGCATCAAACTAATAATTTTTATTTCATTTCGTTTACATAAATATTATATTTTTTTAATAGTCAATATTGTTTATATATAATTTTTAAATTGACATAATACATACGTACAAATCACGTACACTAAAATAGTTAATTTAAGGTTTGTGATTCAAAAGCTCTTTTTTTTCTTATTTTTTTTAAAAATTCAGTGTCAATATAAGACGAATAAATTGAAACGACATTGTTAAATCAATTAAATGAATTATATGACAAGTTTTGTGCAATACATACAATTTCACCTCAAGCCAAATCCTATAAATACTAGTAACCACGTCTGCCTTGTTTGTTTTATTGCCTTGTATTTTTGCATGATGTTGCAGAATATAGTACAAAAGAGTAGCAGGCTGACCTGATAGACCTCGTGGAGTGAAACCAAATTTCTAGAAAGGTCCCCCCACGCACACACTCAACGTGTTTTAGATATCTGCATTAATCCGTCACTGGACTACTATCAATTATCATTATTAGAGGCGGGAAAAGGGGGCAAAATTTTATAATTGTTGGTATGGCCCAATTTGTTTTAAATGGTTGATTATTAAATTATTAAAAGTATATTTTAATTATTATAACATACGAATGACCAATAATTATTCAAATTAAATCAAATTATATTCTCCTTAAGTTATGTAAGAGCAAGGAGCCTCTTAGAAATACTTTTAGCAAGAGTCTGTCTGCTACGAAAAAATATTTTTCATTTTTTTATATTTGATTAGATTAAATATTTTCTAAAATATTTTTCAAATCAATTAGAAAATGATTTTCATGAAGGAATGGGAATTTTTTTTTCAAAACTTTCTTTAAACCTCACATTGAGTTATGTAAGAACAAGGAATTTCTTAAAAATACTTTTATTAAGAGTGTGTTTGGTATGAATTTTTCTTTTTTCAACTTTCTCATGTTTGGTTGGCTTAAATATTTTTTAAAAATTATTTTTTAAATTCATTTATTTGTTTCTAATTCAAGAAGAATGACTTTCATAAATTAAGAAATTTTTTAAAATTTTTTTCCCTAAATTAGGAAAAAAGTTTTTGAAAACAACCTCATCACTTGAAACGGGTCCAAATCCGAAATATCTGAGACCCGAATTTTGACCTGCCAACCTCGACTTAGGACTAATCATTTTTTAGAAAAAAAATTTTCGTTGTGCCAACCACCTAAAAGGAGGAAAAAAAATTCCTATAATATGGAAGTAATTAGGACTCGTTTAGTTGAGAATAAATTATCCTGGGTTTTATAGCCAACCCATATTGTGCAATAGATGTAATACTACAATCCAATATAAGTTACTCTATGATTTTTATCCCAACTAAATATAGGATAAGCTCATTTTAAAATTACTTTTTTCAGACTAGTTATTCCTTATCCTTCCTACCAAACTACCCCTTATTTCTTTATATAAAAAGAAACAATGGATAATATATTCATTTTTATTCGTATCAAATATGGTTCAAGTCAAATATTTTTTTTATTTTCATGATTAATTTTTAATCAGGCCTCATTCAATTTGACCCGCCTATTTGCTGCCCCTAATCACCATTTTCTTTAGCAACATGAGCTTTGGATTCAACTTGCTTCACTGTTCTTTTTTGTCTTCCTAACCAGCATTTCTTACCCATATACTCATCCACAATACAAGAGAGTCCAAGCAGGGATAGATTTAGAAGGCAGAAAGCTATTTATCCAAATAGTAAAATTCTGGATCGATTGAGTTCTTATTTACAACATACGGAAAGCACCTTAAATACAAGTCAAGACCTATAATAACTCCTATATTATAGGAGGATTATTTCTAATGGACTCTTAACAATAAATTGCGATGTAGATAACTAACTAACCATATAGAATCTAAAGAAACTGCAGCAACACTATAACTAACTATGCACAATTACTGGAAGTTACGCACCAATACACCCCTGCAAGTTGAAGGTGGCATCCACAACCGTAAATTTGGGAAGATGTTTGTGAAAGAGCAGACGAGATAAAGGCTTGGTAAGTGTGTCAGCAAATTGATCCGCAACATGTAGATGCTAGACACGCACCTGGTTCCTCTGCACTTGATCTCTGACAGAATGAAAATCAACTTCGATGTGCTTCATCCTGCTATACAAGACCGGATTTTGGCAGAGATAAGTGGCACCAACATTATCACAATAGATTATTGGTGGTTAAGGTAGCTGGACATGTAGTTCAACAAGAAGTTGTTTAGCTCAATTGACTTCAGCAAGAGCAGAAGCTACAACATGATATTCTGCTTCTATAGAAGAACAAGCTACAATACGTTGCTTCTTGTATGACCAACTAATAGGATTTTGACCAAAGTAAAGAATATATCCAAAAGTGGAAGTCCTATCATTGATGTCACCTGCCTAATCTGCATCAGAGTACATAAACAACCTAGGAGATGTCTTGCTCGTTATTTGTAACCAATGATTCTTGGTATGTTGGAGATATCATAGAAGTCATTTAACAGAAGACCAATGCATTTGTGTTGGAGCATGCATAAATTATGACAGCTTGTTGACGACAAAGCTTATATCTGGTCTGGTAAACAATAAATGCTAAAGCTTACCAAGGACTTGATGATACAAGGTGGCATCCACAGAAGGTGTACCATCATTAAGAGATAGCAAAGCAGAGGAGCTCATGGGTGTGTGAACAGGTTTACATTCAAACATGTTAAGGTCAACTAGAAGATCAACAACATACTTGGCTTGAGAAAGAATGATTCCTGATGATGTTCAAAGGATCTCAAAAGCTAAGAAGTAGTGCAATTGTTCCAGATCTTTGAGAGAGAATAGAGTTGAAAAAACTTGAATAGCTTGTTGGATAACATCAGAATTAGAACCAGTGACAATAACATCATCAACATAAACAAGAATGTAAACCAACGTGCTACTATGATGTCGAATAAAGAGGGAGAAATCAGAGTTGGAATTTTGAAATCCCATCTGAATGAGGAATTGTTTTAACTCGGAATACCAGGCACGAGGAGCCTGCTTCAGGCCCTAAATTGCTTTCTTCAATTTGCACACAATAATGAGGAACATCAGGATGAGCATATCCAGGAGGTTGGCGCATATAGACATCTTCACTAAGATGACCTTGAAGAAAGGCATTATTCACGTCCAACTGGTGCAATGGCCATCGTACTGAACTAAAAGTGACAAAACAAGTCGTACAGTAATAGATTTGACCACTGCGCTAAAGGTAGAGTGATAATCTACACTTGGACGTTGGGTAAAGCCTTTCGAAACCAACCAAGTTTTATATCGATCTAAACTTCCATCTTATTTGGTTTTGATATGATAAAGCCATTTGCAATCAACCACATTCTGTGAAGGGGATGGTGGTGCGAGCTTCTAGGTTAAATGTCACGACCTAATCCTAGGGCCTAGATGTGACACGACGCATGGAGAACCCTAAGGAACCCCAGGCAAGCCTCTTAACATATCATTACACATTCTTGGTCGCGAAAGCAATAAGAAGACAATAAGAGACAATAAGTAGGGATAAATGGGGCTGTGGCATGTTTTTCATATCATAGAACATCATGGAATCAAAGAGATTCAACGCTCATAGCATCCTTACATACTTGTCCAACAACACCTTTAAATATAGAAATTAGCATGGGCTAAGACAAGCAACCCCACTCACCCTCATAGTCAAGCATACAATAAATAGGAAAGAGAGACTTTATACATAACATAAGATCAAAGACATTGTCCCCGAAGTTGAGGACTCACCAACTTACTTTGAGAGATATCGTACTAGCCACGTGGTGGAGGAGGATGATCAAGTGGGACTCCGGTTCCTATATGGTAACATCATGTAGGCATAGAGTATGAGTTAGTACATTTGAATGTACTAAGTATATAGGATGCAATGCAACAAGAGATAGGCAACATAATCGAAACGCATATTTAAGTAATAAATGAGCATATAGCAATATGACATACATGACTGATGCTTGTGATAAAACATGCTCACAGAGGATAATTTACATATGTAGGAAGATACCATTATTAGTAACTAAGGCCTACCACCTCCTTGGTGATGCGATTGAAGTATAAGCCCCTCAACATGGTTGCACGGGCCTACTACCTCCCGAATGAGACAATTGAGGTGCAAACCCCCCTCCCCAACGTGGTTGCATAGGCCTACTACCTCCCGAGTGAGGTAATTGAGGTACAAATTACTACCTCCCGAGTGAGGAAATTGAGGTACAAACCCCCCAACATAATTGCATAGGCCTACTACGTCCCAAGTGAGGCAATTGAGTTACATACTCCCTAATATGGTATTTCGGGCCTACTACCCCCCGAATGAGGCAATTAATCAACTTCCAATACTATAGATGCCATTCATGAAAATCAACACATATATACATCTCTTTCATCATCAAAAAGTCGCTTAAATTATATACCATATATTAGGCTTTCAATAACTCAAGAAGCATCAATCAGACATTTTATCAAATACTTAGTGGGTATCCAATGCTAGTGTAAAACCATGCAATTTAAAAGTGAAATCATGCAAGTAACTTCAATGTAAGACCACCTACCAATACTTGGTAATACCCTCATGATATATACGTCAAAACCCTTCATCAAATCTCAAGATAGATCAAAGATTCATAGCTCAAAACATGCTTAAACAGTCACACCTTTATAAAACCCCAACATAGTTCATAGTCAAATTCATAGTAAGTAAGACCTATAAGCAAATCAACTTAGAAACAAGTATTTTAGGTAAAAAGGAATCTTGGGTACCATGGGTGAAAGTACCCAATGGTTCAAACGTACATACCTTGACTTTGGAGAATTCTTGATGAAGACTACAAAATGGAGACTTGAAGCTTGAGTGAAATCCTTCAGATTCGAATGAGTTTTGAGACATGAGTTTTAGGATGAAATATTTATCTAAGTGTTTGAGAGAGTATTGGGGAATGTCATGTATGATATGAAGGTAAAATATGACTAAGTATAAGTATTTTTATGCATGGGAGGACTTGGGCCCAAGACCCAAAAGCCTTGGACCAAAATAAAAATTACCGAAAATAAAATATACAAGTCTGAGCTTGGTTCGCGACATGGACCTATCGAGGAGGACATTATTACACTGGTCCGCGATAGCTGCGTGTTGTGGTACCAACGCGGATCGTCACTGTTTTGTGCAAACTTGAGAAAATCAAATTTCGCTACGATTGCTCTAAAAATCGGAGTTAGACCCATTTTTCACTCAATTTTTCCCCTGATCAAGAATATGAAGTCAGATTTTTTGATATCATGCATGAATTTTGAGATACATGAAAATTTTGATTCTGGGCACTTCCGAGGAACATTTTTGGGAACTTTTGATGTCGTTTCATTAAATTGTTTATTAAGGCATCAAACTCAAGCTTCTGGCTTCTCTCCAGTAGATACTCTTTTGGGCTTGGTTATAAGTTGTGGGAAGTGATTCAGTAGTAGTAACAACAAGATAATCAAAAATTCACTTTAAGATTCTAAATTTAAATATTTTAGGTACTATACTTTTATTTTTCAATTTCATTAATAAAAAACTTGAACTTTACCATCAAATCGGAAAACATTAACCTAAAATAATAAAAATCAAAAGATCAGATAATTGAATTTAAAAATAGGAGAAGTAACAAGAATCTAAATATCTTGTTTTTTAAATCTCTTATTAAAATTTCTGAATTCGTCATCGAATTTAATAACATGGTCTTGAAATAATAAAAAAATTAAAATGATGGAGAATCAGATTTAAAATAAGAAAGTAACACGAATCTAACTACTCCCCTTACCATGTCAACATTTTGTGTTTAATAAATATTTGTAAAGATTTTAGTGTTTAATTGAAACTAGCACACGTTGATTTGACAAAATTCTTCAAATAAAAAGTTAATAAAGGTGTATTTTATTAAATTATTATTATTAAATCAAAAGACCCCTCCTATCAGGAACCAGATACATCACTTTACCACACAAATATACCCAACTACCCCTCTCATCTCTCTCGTCATTTTCTTTACTCCAAATATAATGAAAATCAAGAAACCCTCATCTTCAATTTCTTTCCTTCTCTCAGTGAACAATGTCATGTCTCAACCCCTTCATCCGAGAAAATCACCAACATTGAAAATAAAACTCCAGTCTTTCCTAAAATTGATACTCATCTAACCAGTACTGTTCATTCTTCGATTGGGACTGAGGAGATGAAGACTCCTGATATAGAGGTTATTGTCACTCCTAACAAAGATCCTATCCATACATGCATTTACACATCACCTCTGACTTCTCCGTTATATCATGAGTCTTCAATTTGTTCTCTGACCCTTGTTCTCTCTCCTTTTCAAGGGTCTTTGACAAATGCCTCTACTCATTCAGAGTTCATGTTCATCTATTACATGATTTCATCTCCTTTAATGTCTCATCCTATGCATCTTCCTTCTTTAGTAGTTTGCGAAACATCTCCTCAATCCCAGAAGATCCAACTCTACCATCATGATTTTCATGTGGGATGTAGACCCTATTCCTTCGTTGCGATAATTATCTCTTCACACCCAATCATCATCTCTGTCTTAGACCCTATTCCTATCATGGTAGTTATTGTCTTTGTCATAGTTCCAACCTTGATTCCCTTAACCTTGGTTCCAATTATCCTGATTGGATCCTTAGGCATTGGTCTAAAACCCCTCTAGCTGATCATTAATAAGGTATACATCCTCCTCATACCCAAAGTTATCACGAGCAAGTACTCTTACTTGTTGACTCACCGCATTGACTCTTTGAAGATTTTGCTTCATTAAAAGACCAACAATAGTATTTATCTTGGCTAGCTCTTAGAGCACTTCATGATTAAACCTTTCTTGCTATGGATTTGTGCTAACTAAAAAAGGTCTCTTTATAGTTTCTGTGTCTCTAGTTCCTATGCTCTATTGGTCTTGGCTACCTTTTCAAGTCACTGGGCAGCCTCAACAAAGGTGCAATCCATGAAAGACCCTTTATTTATTGTATTCTTTGCTGCCTTTGCCATTGTCATCCAAGGCTCTATAGAAGATCTTTAGAAATGAATTCTCCATGATTTGATGGTCCACACCCCTCAAATAATTCATGAACCCTTCCACGCTACACTGATGAACTCTCTCGGTGTCTGTTGAAAGTTGTTAATTCAATCCTTCAGCTTCAACTTCTTTGACCATGGAAAGTATCTCTACAAGAAAGCTTTTTAATGTTTGCCCATGTGGAGATAGAGTTGTATGGGAGCTCCGATAACCATGTTATTCCCTTACTAGTAAGAGACAATGGGAAAATACGAGCCCAAATGCATCCATAGACAATTTTGATTTTCTATCATGCTATTGCAAACAAACATAAAGTTATCCAAGTGATTATATGCATCCTTGGATGGTAGTCTCAAAAAGAACCCTCTATGTTGTAGCATTTGCAACAACCCACTCGATATGCTGAACTTAGTTTCCGATGGTCGTGGTCATAAAATATCATGACCTTGACCTAGGGTCTAGAGTGACATAGCAAATGAAAACTCAAGAGTCCCCAAACAAGCCTAAGGTATCCATATTAACATCATTAGTTCGAAGGCGTAATGAATAGTAAACACATAGTTCTAAGAGATGAAAAAGTAGGACTCACACTGTTCACATAACACGTAACACATAAATACCAAGGAAAGGGTAAGTATGACTCACTCTACATGGCAGTTTGAGACTTAGGATCTTTCACATCATAACATCTAGACATGTCATAATGCTCATAGCCAATCCACATAACAATAACCAATAGGTAACTATACCCATAAGAAAAATCTCCAAATACAACACTTAGCATATAAACATAAAAGAGTTCAAAAGATATCCAACAATGCCTCTAGTCATAAGATAGGACGGGGGCCAAGACATAACCCGGGATCATCCTCAAAGCAAATGACGTAAATAAAACACCATAGGTAGAGCAATGGTTGTTTGTCCTTAGAAGATAGGACTAACCACAATAAGAAAATCTCAAAATCTAATCTATATGTCATAATATGGATGAAGAAAGTCCTCGGTCCCTACATGGTGAAATCATGTGGCAAAAGAAGTATGCATTCGTACGTTTAAATGTACTAAGTATGCATGCATGCAATGCATATGACTTATCAAATCTACATTCAATGTTAGATGACAAGGACACATAATATAGAAGGAGATATATAACAAGAGATATAGTATACAATATGCCATGAAACCAATGACGCATGAAATGCACAAATACTCATATATAATGGGGATGAACTATAGCCGATAAGTCAAGCTCATGCAAGCTATTACATGAATTAGTCCGATGAAAACCTCCCATGGTAGGACAAAATTACTTGCCAAGGATAATCTACATCACATCTTACAACCCAGTCATTTTGGTGGATGGACACCTTCCTTATGACCCAGTCATTTAAGAAGGATTTCCATATCATATTATATCAACAAAATAAATAACTATCCCTTACGATCCAGTCATTTTGGTGATGGCTACTATTCCTATGTTGGCACATAGTTCAAGGAAAAAGAGAGGACCCTTAGGGATAGCCTTGATGCCTCCAATCCATCGGTGCTAAGTCAAACATCCCATGAGAATACTTATACATTTACATGCTTTCAATGGAGGCAACAGTCATTTCAATGCACATTTAGGCTTAAAGGTCAAACACCTTTTATACTCATTCATATTTGGGCTAAAAAGCCTATTCACTGTTCATAATGATGCTTCTCATGCATAGGAATAACTCATGCACATGATAATATGGTGCAAGCACCCAATATGCTCAAATAGCTAATAATAATAGACATTTATGTGATCACATTCTTGTCATAACCAATATCTTATCAAAATCATTTACATAAACATAATTGAGCTTAAATCACACTATAATTTTCATATAATCCAATGCTCATGAATGCATATGCTAAGAATGAGGTAAGAATAGCATGTGTAATAGAGATTCAAACTTAAATCAACAATATGAGTCAAGTCACCCTATAAGAGAAAGTCGCGCAACCAAAGTAGCCCTTACTATAAAAGGGGGGCGAAGTGCTAAGAAAGAGAAAGCGTTATCACTATACGAAATGAAGCAGCGGCTAGCGCGCTAAGCTAAGATCAACTAATGTTCGAACGCGGAGCCTTTCTTTCTCGATCGTCTATCTTAATAAGTAGATTCCGATTCATGCAGTCCTTCTTTGCTGCATTGGTATTTTCACTCCCCACTCTCCACCATAAAAAAATCTTTCCACTATATCTCAGGATTAGTCAAAGGAAGTACGACGGGTCCGAATAGGAATAAATTGACTAAGAAATAGAGCATACAACAATGGGTCAATTCACTCAACAAGATCTGTTCGGATCAGATCTACCAGCGACCGATTTATGGAACAAGGAGTTAAGCAAGGGCCAGGAGATTGATAAAAGAACCTGGCCGAAGTCAGTCTTGTGTTCTATTTCGCGGTTGGAAGGATTTCTTTCTGTAATCTGTCTTTCCCTAAAAAAACAGAAAGAATCAGATGTGAAAGAATTTTTTGAATTGTATATTCAATGATGTATTAATACCAATAACCTAAACTAAATTTGATCTAATGAATAGATTAAAATATTTAGAATAAATAGATATATATATAGAGCGAGTAGCGGGAATCGAACCCGCATCATTAGCTTAGAAGGCTAGGTGTTATAGTCGACGTCGATTTATTATTTTTAACGTCTCTTTGTGAAATTCAAGTAAGTACATAGGTAAAATTCACATTTAAATCATAACATAGATTACCCATGCACAAATCAAGCTTTAAAGGGGACACACACATTCATAACTTCATAAGTTCCATAAAATTTATCATATTAGGGCTTAAATCAACCTGAAATCATCAAATTAGCATAACTCATACTTCAATTGAATTTAATAAACAATAATATTAAAAATCCAAATTTAAAGTAGCTAAAATTCCATGAAGTTGAGTGTAAAAGAGTTTGGGTCTTCTTGGTTGAAAGAGACTAAGAATCAATCCCACATACATCAGCAAATGGAGAAGATTCAAGAAGAAATTTGATGAAGAAAATGATTTTCCCTTGATTCCCAAGCTTAGTCTTCACAAGAATTCTTTGATAGAGTTCTTAAGAGAGTTTAATATAATTCTAAGTGTGAGAATGAATTTGAATAAGAGAAATAGAGTTTAGGTTATTTAGAGGTCTTAGGGTAGCATAGGAAGTCAAAAAAGTCCCTTGGGAGTAGCCATAATTACAAAAAAAAAAAAAACCCTTAATGAAGTAGAATAAAATTTCTTGTTAGGGTTCCGGTGAGAAGGTCTCACAGTCCATCCAAGGTCTCATAGACCGTGAAACCCTCCCATGAGACCACACTTAACCAAATCTCAGAAAATACTACACAGATGGGCTTTACAAAAAGGGCATCACTTCTTAACCGGAACTTGGAATGAGGTGAAACCAGATGCATTAGAAAGCTAATTCAAAGAGCTTCAATTTGATAGCTCTTGATAACCATTTAATTTTGACCCTTCTATCAGTTCTTGTGAAAAGTTCAGCTAAAGGAATTCCATATTTAGAAAATTAGACATAGCCATCCATTCACTGTCCGTACCAAGGTGTACTACGAACCGTGTACTCCTCCGTTGTCATGACCCAAAAATGGGCGTGATGACACTCGTCTTCTCCCACCAATACAAGTCAGCCTAAAACCTAACTATAATGTTAAAATGCGAAATTATAATTAAAAAAATGAAAGTTCAATTGCAGATGATAAGTCAACTTAATGAAAATTCTCTAAAACCTAGTTGTCACGTGCACTAGCTTCTAATGTATTACAATAGATTCGAAAGGAAACACAAGTATCAAATCATATTGTCTCTAGAATAGAACAAAATCATAAATAGGAGTAAGAAGTCAGCTGGGATGACAAATAACTACCTCTCACAATCTCCACAGGAAGCCTCAAACGAGGAAAAGTAGAGAGTATCACGAAAATCTGGCTCGTAACCTATAAAACTGTTATAGCAAGAGGTGACTACCAAACACACGGTACTTAGCAAGTGAACTACTAAACACAAAATTAAGTAATATAGAATACAGGTACCCCCAACACTCCAACCAAACCCCCACAA
>JAABOM020000012.1:15449459-15461908 GCA_011800125.2 Solanum clarkiae | reverse complement strand
GAAAGGATCTGAAGTTCAAAGCCGGCCCAAGCCCAAAAATTATTCGTAAAGGAACACGTGTGAAGTGTATGAGTCAAATTTTAGCTCCCGCCAGTGGAGCCAAAATTAAAAATAGAAATGGAGCTCTTTAATTTTATTCATTTTTTGTTTTTTGGGTTAATATTTGGAAACTACTGCTAAAAACGATCGGAATTTCCATGGCAGAAAGCGAGCAAGACATGTTATATGGTGGTGATCCTTGTAAAATCTTCATCCGTCTCCGTTTTGTTCTTTCCGGATTCGATTCCCTCAAGAAAGAACAGGTTTTACAGTTCAATTTTTAGAGCTCAATTGCTAATGTAGTTGTTATTTTTTTTTACAATTGTCGTTTTCCTCCTTGAAGGTCCGGTCCAAGCTTTTGGAGGCTGGGGGAGTTGAACTGAACAAATATGGACCGGATTGTACACACCTCATTGTTGACTCAACAGTTTATGTAAGAACCCTAATTGTTTTTATTACATTTTTACTAATTTCTGTTGGGTAATGATTTTTTTTATATCTAGGATGATCCCCTGTGTGTTGCTGCCCGGCGAGATGGAAAAATTATAGTTACAGGCTTGTGGGTTGAGCACAGTTTTGATGTGGGAATGCCTATCGATCACCTCTCTGTGAGTTCATTCTGAAAGTTTGATTTGGATGTCCTTATGTCACACATTATGGTTATACTTCTGAATTGGAAAATACTTTCATTGGGTTCATACTAAGTTGAATGTCTGGTTGTAGGCTCGTAGCTGAATGTTTTACGATAACGATGAGTTAGGATTTTTGTGATAGATTCGACTTGATATTCTTGTTAATCTGTGAGAGTTGTTTGTTCTCTTCTTTCAAATGCCACTTTGGTGCACAAGTTGAAGTTTAAGTTATGCTGGTGAATCCATCTATAGATAAAGGCTTTTCATTTCGTATGTTTTTGCTTTTGTACCAGGCTTTATTTATGATCAATCGGAAGTATGTTCGGGTGCCAGTATTATGCTTGGCAGATCTGTAAAAAGTTTATGCCAAATAAGTAATAACTAACCATATAAATCCGTTGACCCATGTCTTGCTCCTTAAAGTTCCACATGAATGTCATAATTGTTTCGTATGAGCTCAAAATTTTCAGCTGGAAGATTGAAGTCACTGCTCCATGATGCTGCAGATTCTCTAAACTTGAGATGCTTAATATATTTGATATTTTAGCTCCTTCCCCAAACTCAGAATATTCACTATTTCTCGTACAGATTATGTACAGACCTCCAAGGAATTTGAATGGAATCCCAGGTGCTAAATCACTACTTCTATGCTTAACTGGATATCAGCGGCAAGATCGAGATGATATTATGGTTTGTAGATTCCAACTCTCTTGTTTTCTTAAAGTACCATTATATGTTTCTTCGAAAGAGACTTACATAGTTGCTTCTCAGTTTCATATTAAAGATTCAGGATCAATTGATTTTCATATTTACAATGTACGGAAAGCAACTTAATTACAAGTTAAGACCAGCAATAACTCCTATATTATAGGAGCATTATTCCTAGTGGACTCTTAATAATAACTGCAATGCAAATCCTATGGTTAGTGGATAACTATAACTAACTATGCACTATAACTAACTATGCACAATTACAGGAATTAAGTTATGCGTTAATACCTCCCCGCAAGTTGAAGGTGGCATCCACAACCTTAAACTTGGGAAGATGTTTGTGAAAGAGAAGACGAGATAAGGGCTTGGTAAGTGTGTTTGCAAGCTGATCTGCAGCATGTAGATGCTGGACACGAACCTGGTTCCCTCTGCACTTGATCTCTGACAAAATGAAAATCAACTTCGATGTGCTGCATCCTGCTATGCAAGTCTGGATTTTGACAGAGATAAGTGGCACCAACATTATCACAATATATTTATTGGTGGTTCAGGTAGCTGGACAAGTAGTTCCGCAAGACGTTTTTGAACCCAATTGACTTCAGCAAGAGCGGAAGCTACAGCACGATATTCTGCTTCTGTGGAAGAACGAGCTACAGTATGTTGTTTCTTGGATGACCAACTAATAGGATTTTGACCAAAGTAAAGAATATATCCAGAAGTGGAAGTCCTATCATTGATGTCACCTGCCCAGTCTGCATCAGAATACATAAACAACCCAGGAGATGTCTTGCTCGTTATTTCTAACCCATGATTCTTGGTGTGTTGGAGATATCGTAGAAGTCGTTTAACAGAAGACCAGTGCACTTGTGTTGGAGCATGCATAAATTGTGACAGCTTGTTGATGGCAAAGCTTATATCTAGTCTAGTAAATGATACATACTAAAGCTTACCAATGACTTGACGATATAAGGTGGCATCCACAGAAGGTGTACCATCGTTAAGAGACAGCAAAGCAGAGGAACTCATGGGTGTGTGAACAGGTTTACATTCAAACATGTTAAGGTCAGCGAGAAGATCAGAAGCATACTTGGCTTGAGAAAGAATGATTCCAGCCGATGTTCGAAGGACCTCGACACCTAAGAAGTAGTGCAATAGTCCCAAATCTTTGAGAGAGAATCGAGTGGAAAGAACTTGAATAGCTTGCTGGATAACATCAGAATTAGAGCCAATGACAATAAAATCATCAACGTAACAAATATGTAAACCAATGTGCTACTGTGATGACGAATAAAGAGGGAGGAATCAGAGTTGGAATTTTGAAACCCCATCTGAATGAGGAACTGTTTTAACTCAGAATACCAGGCACGAGGAGCCTGCTTCAGGCCGTAAATTGCTTTCTTCAATTTGCACCACATAATGAGGAACATCAGGATGAGCATACCCAGGAGGTTGGCGCATATAGACATCTTCATTAAGGTGACCTTGAAGAAAGGCATTATTTACGTCCAGCTGGTGCAAGGGCCAATTTTACTGAACTGCAAGTGACAAAACAAGTCGTACAGTAACAGATTTGACCACTGGGCTAAAGGTGGAGTGATAATCTACACCCGGACGTTGAGTAAAGCCTTTCGCAACCAACCGAGCTTTATACCGATCCACACTTCCATCTGGTTTGGTTTTGATACAATAAAGCCATTTGCAATCAACCACATTCTGTGAAGGCGACGGTGGTACGAGCTCCCAGGTTAAATTGTTCATTAAGGCATCAAACTCAAGCTGCATGGCTTCTCTCCAGTGGGCACTCTTTTGGGCTTGGTTATACGTGGTGGGAAGTGATTCAGCTGTAGTAACGACATGATAATCAAAGACTTTCTTGGGTGTAGTGATGCTATTTTGGGAACGAGTGATAGGGCGGCGAGTAGATGGTGGTTGGGTATATGTTCTGGTGTTGGGAGACAAGGGATCTATACCAGAAGATGGATTAGGAGACAGGGACTGTGAAGGTGCTGCTTGGGGAATTTGTGTTTGCCGGTTTCAGCATTTATATTGTTTAGTGGTGTTGATGGATGTGGACTAGGAGGAGAACGAACTGGAGCAGCAAGTTGCTGCAAAGAGGTGTCTGAGACACTGGTTGAAGGTGGCACAACCTCAAGCGACGGATTTGAATATGGATCCTTAGAAGAAACCTCTGACAATCATGGAGCAACCTTGATTGGAGGTGGAATCTCATGATTTATTGAGGAAACAGATTCGGGGGTGGAGTCTTGTGATTCTTTGCGCAAAATATCCCAATGTAGATTCGAGACTTTTTTTTCTTTAAAAGTGGAAAGCATATCTGAAAAAGGAAGTTTATTTTCATAAAAAATAACATCCCGGGAAATATATATTTTTTGAGAAATAGGATCATAACACTGATGACTGTGATGAACATTAGAATAGCCTAGGTAAGCACAAGGAGTAGATCGAGGATCTAATTTGTGTTTCATATAAGGTTTGAGCCATGGGTAACAAAGGTAGCCAAAGGTCCGAATAAGTTTATAATTTGTAATTTCACCAAATAACCTTTGGTATGGAGAGTCATTAGCAAGGGTTGGGGTAGGCAATCTGTTAATCAGGAACGTGGCTTGTTGACAAGCAAAAAACCAGAATACTGGAGATATGGAGGCTTGATGCAAAATGGTTTTTGTTGTTTCAACAATATGGCGGTGTCGACGTTCAGCCATGGCAACTTGTTGTGGTGTATATGGAGGGGATACAAGGTGCTCAATGCCGTTGGCATGAAAAAATGACTGAAGGCCTTCAAACTCACCACCACCATCAGTGTATACCGAGAGTATTTTAGTATGAAAATAGTTTTCAACAAGGGGTTTAAATTTAGAAAAAAATTGTTTGAACCTCACTTTTATTTTTAATTGTATAAAGTCAAATATATTTGGTAAATTGATCAACAAAAATTACATAATATAATTTTTTGTCAATCGACAAAACAGGTGAGGGCCCCAGAGATCACTGAAAAGAATTTGCAAAGGCCTTGTGCTTTGTAAAATATTCTGAGAAAAAGGTAAACGATGACTTTTATTAGAAGAACATGAATTGCAATACTCAAACTTATCAAAATTGGAAACAGGAATTGAAAACTTGTGCAAGTGTGTTTTAAGCACTCTTTTATTGGGAAGTCCTAATTTTTTGTGCCAAGACTGCTGAGATTCCACTTTATTTGTTGGATAGCTCAGATTGCATTGACCTTCTTCAAAGGGTCATTCATAAAGTCCATCTCTATTCTGGCTGCGTGCCAACATTGCCCCCATGCTCAAATCCTTCACAACAAACGAATAAGGAAAAAATTCCATGGATGTCAGATTATCTTGACAAAATTTAGACACGGATATAAGGTTATGTTTAATAGTGGGGGCACATAGAGTATTGGAAAGGTGAAATTTTTTTGTGAAGTATGTAACTGAACATTACCAGTGTGAGTTACAGGGATTTTGTTACCATTACTCATGGTGATTTGCTCAGTTCCAGTGTAGTCATCTGAATGTTGAAGATGTTGAGAGTCCATAGTCACATGATGGGATGCTCCTGAATCGACAATCCAAGGCATTGAAGCATAGTGCGCCTTGGCTTCCAAGTGATTGTGAGAGCAGGAACGGCATACATTGGCAGTATGCCCAACCTTACCACATAACTGGCAAACTGGGCAATTTTGTTGAGGAGAAGCAGTTGTACGCCAATTTGAGGTGGTGGGTGATGCATTTGGCTGCATGGAATTGTGTGGATGCAAAGCGTGTCCGCGCTTATTGGTTCGAGGCGCAGAATTGGTTGGGGAGGAGGACTTTTGCGCCATTGCAGCAGTAATAGAGGGCGCTGATTGGTGAGGCTCCTTATGCTGAAGAAGAAGCTCTCTGTTGAGAAGCTTGTCATACAAATCTTCATACGAGATAGGTGTATCTCATGCCTGGATAGCAACAGATATGGAATCATACTCAGGTCCCAAGCCACTGAGTATTTTGACAGCAAGTTCGGCATCTGGAATGGGAGCGCCCGCAGTTGCAAGTTCATCTGCAATAGTTCGGATCTCTTGGAGATACGCAGTCATACTGCGAGAATTTTTGGTAATAGTGGCTAAGGAGTTTCGAAGACTGAAAACTCAGGTGTGTGATTTGTTGGCATACAAGTGGTGCAATGCGTCCCAGGCCTGCTTGGAGGTGGAGGTTTTTGTGATGGCAGACATGATCGTTTGGTCAACCGATGCCATCAAGGCATTGCGAATTAACTGATCTTGTTGAAACCAAATTTTATATTTGGGATTGGGTACCTCAGAAGTATTCTCAAGGAATTTTAGTGGCACTGTCATGGTTCCATCAAGATAATCGTAAAGGTCGTGACCTAACATGAGAGACTCAACTTGAGCCTTCCGGATAACGAAATTACTTGGACCAGTAAGTTTGATGGGTAGTTGGGAACCTGGATTATATTGAACCAGGTGATTGGTGTTATCAACAGCAACAATGGAGTCACTTGGATTCACCATGATAGAGGAACCGAAAAAAAGAAGAAAGAAAAAAAGTGATGAACGAGGTGAACTGGCTATTGATACTCGTTGGAGTTTGGAGCGGCTCTGACACCATAAAGATTCAGGATCAATTGATTTTCATATTTACAATGTACGGAAAGCAACTTAAATACAAGTCAAGACCAATAATAACTCCTATATTATAGGAGGATTATTCCTAGTGAACTCTTAATAATAACTGCAATGCAAATCCTATTATTAGTGGATAACTATAACTAACTATGCACTATAACTAACTATGCACAATTACAGGAATTAAGTTATGCGTTAATACATATCATGCCACCTTGCTATATGATTCCTTCTTCTTCTTCCAGATAATGGTTGGGCTGATGGGTGCAAATTTTTCAAAGCCGTTGATTGCAAACAAAGTCACTCATCTGATTTGCTACAAATTTGAGGGTAAACTTATTTCTCATGTTGCAGCATGCAATGCCTTCTCCCCTTGTTTCTTATCTTTTCAGTGCAGTTTATTCTTGAAGGAGTTGAGAGGGTTTCGAGTTGGCAGAGCCCTTCTTTTAAGAAGCAACTCCTTTAAAGTCATTTTAAAACTTGAATACATAGCTTAACTATGTTACCTGGATTGCTGACGTGGGTATGTATCGGACGTGGGTAATTCACAACAAAGTGAAAGATCCAGTTAGCGTAGTATCTAATCTAATGAAATCACTTTTGTTTGTGAAATCAGAATGCTAAGCAAAAATTCCTAGATAAGTTTCATTTTCTGTTCTTCCTTTTATATGTATGGATTGCGGAGGAAATTTCGGGTTTCGAGACTTAGGTAAGCATTTGCTAATACAGAACTGTGAATTACCTTGAATGATGGTAATTCACCCTTATGAGACTGGCTATGCCTTTTAATTTGCTTTTTCCATCAAATCAGGCGATTGAATAGATACTTCAGATTCGGTTTGATTTTTCTTTTTACTGTATCAGTTATTGTTCTATCTATTGTAACTTTTTACAATTCCATATGAGTTTCTGTTATTTGATAGGAGAGAAATACAAGCTTGCCAAGAAAATGAAGATAAAGCTAGTGAATCACCTGTGGCTAGAAGATTGGTGAGCCAGAACATTCTGTAGAACTTACACCCACCCACACCTTTTTGGTCACTTTTCCTAGATAGAAGGTTTTTTACTTTCTGGTTACTCAAGATGCTTCCTTTTAAACTTGTCTCGTTCTGCAGTTTAAGGGCCTGGCAAATTCTTCCTGAGGCTACCTATGATAAAAGGTGAGACCTTCCCTTCATGAATGTGAACTGGTTCATTTTCTCTACCAGAGGGCATCTTGATTTGTTTTGGTAGTGATATTTTAGTTTATAGTATGTCAATGTTCACTTGGTGGTCGTTGCACTGCGGGAAGTCCACAAACATATCCTTTATTTTGAAGGACTTGGATATATGAAATTTTACATTGTTGGCATTATGAAATCCAGTTCTAGAATGTCATTGTTCCTATTTGTGATAAATCTTTAAGATTAATGGATCTATTCACAAATCACATGACGCCACTCATCAAGTTGTCGATAGTATGAAGTACACAATTCATTGTGTTTGCTTAAGCTCAATCTAGAGGGACCTCATGGAGAAATTCTAAGGTACCTTCAGTTGTCAAATTGTCTTGGAATAATATAGGTCTGGACTGCTAATGCTTTCTTTCTTCACTGTTTTATTTCGTAGTTGTGATAGCTTTCTGTGTCAAGTAAAAAATGAGTCAACAAACAAAAACATGAGCACTACTCCTAAAAATGAAGTTGTACTTGTTGGTAAGAGCTTCAAATGAAAATTGAATTAGATACAGCCTATTGATATTCCAACTAATCAGACAAAATCAGAGGTCATGCTAGACATAATTTGCTTATGTTTGTGAGCCTCAATTTTGACTACCCAATTAAATTAATAAGGAAACTTGTAACATGTTCACATCTGTGCTTTTTTCTTTTTGGACTCCAGTGGGTATGAGTTGGAGATGATGGAAGCCGGAGCCAAGGTTTCTGAAGATGAACAAGGCGATATTACTGCAATGGGCAGAGAGAGAGTTTCTTTCACTACTCAACATTCAAAGAGTCCCAATCAATTCCTTTTGAAGGAGGAAATCTCTAGGAACATCTCAGAGATACACACTCTTACAGGTCTGTCGGATATTGGAAACACTAAGCATCTTGCATTATGTGCTACAAAGGAATCAAAAACAAACCTTGTTACAACCTCTGAAGAATCTCACGATAGGCATCTTGAGACCCTTGGCACCAGTATGAGTAGAAATGACGATGTGCCACATATCATGCCACAAGATGAAAATAGTCTGGCTTCAGTTTCTAATAGTTCTAAGACGTCTCCTAAGACTTGTTTATCAAACAGTTGTGTTAAAGGTTTTTCCCGAGAAAAACCTAGAAAAATTGGCCCCATCATTGCCTCAGAACAAATTGAGAGTGCAGGATGTCCTCTCGCTAATGAGGTGAGCCAACATTGTGATAACTTGAACATCTCATCAGAGAAAGAGCAGGATGGAACAGAAGTTGGTTCTGCAGAAATTCCTAAAAGTAAAATGCCATGCCTTGAAAAAGGCAAAAGTGGTGTACTCCCTGAGAAAAGGAGCGTGGACATGTTATATAATGGCTCTTCAAAAATTATTCATAATCCAGAAAGCATGTTAGATGGTGACCTGGGTGTTAAAAGTTATTCCCAGAAAAAACCTAGAAAGATTGGTCTCGCCATAGCCTCAGAAAAAAATGTAAGTGCAGGATGTCCTCCTACTAATGTGGGGAGTCAACATTGTGATAACTTGAACATCTCCTCAGAGAAAGAGCAGGATGGAGCTGAAGTTGGTTCTACAAATATTCCTACAGGTAAAATATCATGCCTCGGAAAGGGTCAAAGTGTTGTACTTCCTGAGAAAAGGAGGGTGGACATGTTACATAATAGCTCTCCAACAACTAGTCAAAATCCAGAAAGCATGGTAGATAGTGACCTGGTGGAAGATCGGAGTGAAGAGTTTGGCAAGGATGCAAGTCGTGATCTCTTGGTAAATTGTGATTCTTCTATTTCCACTTCTATAATACATGAAAACCAGCAAGAATGTGAGGAGAATGCATTGCAAGCTGGCACTTGTGTGGTCATGGGGTTAAGAAAGACTGCTTTGAGCAGCAATGTGCACCCCGTTAATGTTCATTCATGTCAGACTGAGGATTCTACTGGTGAACATAAGGGCCCAAGGAATGAACTCCAAGCTGTCAAAAATCCGTCTCCTGGCAATAAAAGAGAAGATGTTGAGAAGTCTATTCAATTAGCCAAATTGGAAAATGCTGTAGGAAACACTATGTCAGTGTCTAAGTCATTAAAGATAAAATCCCTTCCCAAGAAGACACTGGGATCTGGACTACGTCTCTGTGAAAGGGATGCAAGAAATCAGGAAGGTACTACAATTCATAACAAGACTGTTCCGGCAAATGATTCTGCACCTTCTGTGAGCTGGGGCAGAAAGGACAGAGATCACCAAGAGGTTCTCAGCTTTGCAAAGGTTGTGATTCAGCCAGAAGGTAGTGCAGAATCAAGCAAAGAAACTGAGAAAAAGCACGTGGATTCTGGAAAGGAAGATGTTAAAACAGCTGAATCCATAAATGATGATGCTGGAACTCCAGAGAGCAAAGAGTATGATGAGTTGAATGTCTTAACAGGAGAGGTCAGTGGAGTACCACAGTCTCTGGTTAAACCTGCCGAGAAACTTTTGGTGAATGCGGATGGGACCAATGTGGAAGATTGTGCTGTGAGGCATGATGCTGACAACAAGAAATCTGAAGTTAAAAATACTATTTCTGGGAAGAACACCAGGTCCTCTGCAGGGAATGATGTAGATACGAAAGTAACCAAAGGTCCAAAGTATTTTATGAAGAGGAGAAAAACAACAAATTTAGCTGCTAAAAGAGCTGTAATTTCCCGAAAAGTTCCCAAAAGGAAGAACAACGAAAATGATAAAGAGAAGAATGTGGAAGCAGAGAATGGAAAAGGTTTACCTGTACCAGATGAACAGACAGTACCGGCGCTTGATTATGAGTTGAACTCCATGGATTTGGAGAAGGAGAATAGACCTCTTACTGGAGACCAAAGCACGAGTTATAATGAACGTGGAGCTGGAAAAAGTTCTCCAAAATGTGATAACAGAAAACCTCTAAAGGATGAAGTTTCAAATCCTCGCTCATTGGAAGCTACTAAAGTAGGAACTGAGACGAGATGGTTCATCCTTAGTGGGCATCGACTGCTAAGAAAGGAATTTGAGAAGGTCATCAAACGTTTGAAAGGAAATGTATGCACAGATTCTCATCAATGGTCATATCAGGCAACTCATTTCATTGTTCCTGATCCGGTTCGCAGAACTGAAAAATTGTTTGCTGCTGCCGCCTCTGGAAGGTAATGCTTCTAACCATGATTTATAGTAGTGCCAATTGTACAGGTAAACTGATCAGTCTATTGATTTTTGCAGGTGGATCCTGAAGTCCGATTATGTAATAGCCAGCAATGAAGCTGGAAGACTCTTAAATGAAGAAAAATATGAATGGCACAAAAAGGGCTTAACAGAAGATTTAGCAATCGACTTAGAAGCTCCAAGGAAATGGCGGCTCCTGAGGGAGAGAACTGGACATGGTGCATTTTATGGAATGAAGATTATTATATATGGAGACTGCATTGTACCACCGTTGGTGAGTTATTTTGCACTTGTTCACTAAGTTCCTTCCCATACTCCTCTAGAATGACCAGTCTTGCTACTTTTTGTTGAATAAGGATACATTGAAGCGCGCTGTCAAGGCAGGAGATGGTACTATATTGGCAACTTCACCTCCTTACACTTGCTTCCTTAACTCAGGCGTCGATTTTGCTGTTGTCGATGAGACCATGCCCTGTTATGATATGTGGGTTCGAGAATTCCTAAGGTGCGAGATACCTTGTATTTTGGCTGATTACTTGGTGGCTTATGTGTGCAAGCCTGGTTATCCCTGTGACAGTTATGTACAATATAATACTCATACTTGGGTAAAGAGGTCATTGAAAAACCTGGCAAATCGCTTGGAAGAGGTTGTGGATATGGTGCCATCAGATGACAACAATAAGATGAAATGCTGATATGCATTGATGAAAATACTTTGATGGATGTGATATTGGCATTTATATTTTATTACTGCGACCCTCGCCTTGAATATGTACAAAAGTACTGGTTTTGCCTTGTCTATAGCAAAGAGTAATTGAAGATACAGTATTCCAGCTGAGCTCCAACTTAAGTTGGTAATTCTGGATGTACAAAGTAGTTGGTTTTGCTCCATGGTAGTTAGGTATAGTTTCCTATGGTTCAGTCTTCCAATTAATCCTTGGCATTGCATAAAAATTCAAAAATGGTGCTGGACAATTTGATGTGCTAACCAAGTGCACCTCCCCTCTTTTTTCAAGAGCCCTTTTGAGTCAAAAATATGATAATATGTTACCATCAATTTGAAGATGTATTTATGTAGTTCCTTCATGTAGCAGAGAGTTTAATTTCAGTCTTTCTCATTTATCATCAGCATCTTATTATTTGTTTATATAAAAGTAGTTCAATGTAGATGCTTTACACGTATGTGTCATGTCAATTTAAAAATTATATATTTTGTTATTAAAAAACTACAATATTCATGTAAATAAAATTAAATAAATATTAATAGTTTGACATAATAGTTTAATTTATTCTGAATTGACAAAGATGAGAAAATAAATTGAATTACTTATAATATAGATATGTTAATGGTTTATGAACACATAAAATAATAATTTGAAATTTTAGTAGTTAGATGATAAATAATTAGTTGTTTAAACTTTATTGTGAAAAGGGCTCTTAATATAAAAGGAGTAGTTTAATGTTTCCAACATAATTTTATTAATTTTTTTAAATTTGTCATATTACATACTTTTATTAACAAAATATTTGATATTAAAGTTTTAATTAATTTTATGGTCTTAAATATTAGAAATATAAATATTTTTCTTTTTCTTTCCTTCATAGCCTAGACAATTATTTATATGGAATAGTTCTAAATCAACAGTGAGTTCTAAATATAAAGAAATCCTAATCTAAAAGTAAATCTAGAAACTAAACAAATAAAAAATAAATAATAAATTAAGAATAATAGTGAAAAGATAATTTAATCTAAAATAGAATATTTTAATTAAAAACAGAAAACTCAAATAACATTTCTAAGAACCCGTAGAGATAACTACAGTAAAATTAAAGGTTGAACCAGCTCCTGACTGCTCTAAGGTAAAGATTACCTTCAGACGGTAGAGGACATGTTACGGGCTTGCGTGATGGACTTCCATGGTAGCTGGGATGATCATTTACCGTTGATTGAATTTGCATACAATAACAGTTACCATTCCAGCATTCAGATAGCACCGTATGAGGCTTTGTATGGAAGAAAATGTCGATCCCCGATCGGATGGTTCGAAATTGGAGAAGCAGAGTTGAT
>JAABOM020000012.1:15419036-15432806 GCA_011800125.2 Solanum clarkiae | reverse complement strand
ATTAAAGTAAGTATTTCTTTTATATTAAGTTGCACCTTGAAACGAGTTTAAAAATATATCTTTTACTTGCATGACATTTTGTTTATTAAACTATCTCAAAGTTCAGTTTTAAAGTGAGTATCCTATCCTTACTATTTTTTTGCCATCTTACATACCGTACATTTCATGTACTGACGCCTTGCATGCTGCATCATTTTATGATGGAGATGCTGGTATTCATGTTAATAGATGTTCAGTGAGATAGTCCTTATCAGCAGTCAGCGAGGCCTCTTTGCATCTAGAGAAACTCGGGAGCCTTTATTTCTTTGTATTTATTTTAGTTGAGGTACCCATGAGCCTACTCTGGTGCCTTGTTCAGAGTTAATACTTTAGAGGCTTCATAGACTAGAAAGATATTTTTCATGTTATTTCTTTGAAAGATTTTGAGTTAAGTTGTATATCTCACTATTGTATCTGTAAGTTCATGAATTTGAGCCCATTCTAGTTCATTACAATACTCATGTCTTCCGCTGAGTAAGTTAGCCAGGCCAAGTGGTTCGCTTAAGACCAGAAATGATTTTCGAGTCCCAGCCACGTCCAGGGTGTGAGGCTCGGGGCGTGACATTCTTCTAGCTTCAAGTGTTGCCAAAATATTCTATTTTTTAAAGACTAAACTTGAAGTATTAATTTAATCTTATTATTGTTATTATAACATTATAAGAAATTATTGTCATAATATTATAATAATATTTGTTTGCAGAGAAGGAAATCGTTCCCAATTCCCCCCTCTCCCCGATTCCTCCCATCTTTTCCTTTTCCATCTTCTTGCGCCACTTCCTTTTTTTTTTCATTTTTTTTACAACTATCTTTCTCCTTTTGGACACACTTCTTTTTTGAAATTTTGTTTCCTTCTTTTTTTTTTTTGGATTTTCTTTTTTCTCTCTTTTTTTTAGATAGCACCCTATAAATAGGGGTATGCTTCTTCATATTTTTTCAACCAAATTTTGAAGTCCAATCCTCAAGCATTCTTGTTAAGAGTATGACTTATTTTTTTTCACATATTTTTTTGTTAGTTTTTTTTGTAGGTCAACAGAAGTAATATTTATATTTACGGAGGCAATGAAGAGTTTTACCATAATACAAGAATGTGATCTTGAGGTGTGAAAAGATGTTTTTAACGTTTCTGCCTTGAGATCATAAATTCAAAATTTTACAAGATTCCAAATGTGTAAGCATAAGGTGTAAAGGGATATGTATAACGTTTTCACCTTGAGATCACAAATTTGTGGCTTTACAAGATTCCAAATACTTAAACATAAGGCGTAAAGAGACCATCTTAAGGTGTAAATGGATAATTTTTTTTCATCTTTATAAATAGAAATTTAGAGTTTTTTGAAGATAAACCCACAAAAAGCACTAGCTTAAGATGCAAAGAAACAAATCTTGTCCACCTTAAGATATGAAAATTTAGAGATCCTTTTAAAGATAAGCCCGTGAAAAGGCCAAATTAAGATGCAAAGGATAAATTTTGTCCACCTTAAGACATGACAATTTAGAGATATTCTAGCAACATAAAGGGATGGATACTCTTCTTTGTCCCAAGAAAGACAATTTGATGGAATCGTCACGATGCAAAGAGATAGTTACTCATTTTTGCCTTATCAAAGGCAAATCTAAAGGTCAAGACTTGAACGCTTCAACTTTTAGACTCAACAACTTTAAAACATTTGACTTACAAACATGGTGGATTTGAAACTTCAACTTTAAGAAGAGAATTTGAAGACTTAAATTTAAAGTTTTTAATATGCATACTTGATTGATTTGAGACCCCAAATTGCATACTTGAAGAATTTGTAAACTTTAACTTACAGACTTGAAAATTACACATGCTTCAACTCACATACTTGGAGGATTTGAACACTTTGACTTGCAAACTCAAAGAATTTGAAGACTTTAACTTGCATACTTGAAGAATTTAAAGACTTTACCTCGCATATACTTAAAGGATTTGAAGAATTTAATTTGCATAGTTGGTTAATTTGGAAACCAACTTGTGGATTCCAACTTGCAGTCTAAGAATTTGAAAACTTCAATTTGCAAACTTGATCAAATTTGATGACCTCGAGCATGCTTTTGAAGAAACTCACCTTCCATAGAAATTTGCCTCCATAAGGAATCTGATGGGAATATATTTTTTTTACACTGATGCAACTGAACTTAGAGTATGACTTTAAGCGCCTACGTACCTCAATAAAGAGGATCAATTCACAACGTAGTTTTGGACAAGTGTTTTTTTCCAAACTTTAGCTTAGGTCGTCTCTTTTGAGATTTTCAACCTAGTGAACATGTTTTTAAGGTGTCCTAACTTTTGCTTAAGTCGCCTCTTTTGAGGTTTTCAACCTAGCGGACACTTTTTTTGGTGTCCTAATTTTTGCCTAGGCCGCCTCTTTCGAGATTTTCAATCTAGTGGACAAATTTTTTCTTTTAGGGTGCCACACATAGTTTATACTCTTACGGATCAAAAGTGTTTTGACTTAAAGATTTTGCTTAAAGTTGATGAGTTTTGAAATTTTAAAATTTTGTTCGAATATAAGAAACATCAAAATTTAAAAACATAGCTTGAATTTGAGGAGCTTCGAAACTTGGGTCTTAGATCAAATTTGATAGATACATTTTAGACTCGTGCATCAATGAGAGCTTTGTCTCAATGAGTTTACTCGAATTTGATGAGCTTTGAAACTTGAAGATTTTGCTTGAACTTGAGGAGCTTTGTGACTTGAGGATTTAGCTCGAATTTGAAGAGCTTTGTGATTTGAAAATTTGACTCCTAATTTGATGATCTTTTAATTCAGAAGTTAAACTCAAAATTAAATAGCTTCACAATATGAAGGTTAGCTCAAATTTGATGAGCTTTCTAACTTTAAGTTTAGCTCAAATTTGAAGACCTTCAAACTTTGAGATCTTGCTCAAATTTCAAAAGCTTTATGATATACAGTTTAGGATCATGCATCTGAGAGCATTATAACTTGCAGTTTAAGCTCATGCGATAAGGAGAACTTTAACTTGAAGAGTTTGCTCGAATTTAATGAGCTTTGAAACTTGAAGATTTTGCTCAAATTTGAGGAGCTTTGTGACTTGAAGATTTAGTTTGAATTTGAAGAGTTTTGTGATTTGAAAATGTCACTCGTGATTTGAAAATTTCACTCATAATTTGATGATCTTTCAGTTAGGAGGTTAAACTCAAAATTAAAGAGTTTCACAATATGAAGGTTAGTTAAAGTTTGATGATCTTTTCAACTTAGAATTTAGCTCGATTTGAAGAGCTTTCAAACTTTGAGATTTAGCTCAAATTTGAAAAGGTTTGTGACATACAGTTTAGGCTTGTATGTCAAAGAGCATCACAACTTGCAGTTTATTCTCATGCAATAAGAAGTGTTATAACTTGCAATTTATCCTCATGCATTTAGGAGCATTTTAACTTGTAGTTTATCCTCATATGTTAAGGAGCGTCGACATATACATAGACTTTTCAGAGTCATTTTTAAATGAAAACTTACCCTCACTTTAGAGTTCTTCTATATCTTTATCTTCGTGAGGCCCACAGATAAGAGACTATTGATATCTTCTTATAGTCATACTTAATTCCATGTCATATATACGAGTTTCTAACTCTTCAAATATGTTAGGCTTTAGTCATTGCAAGATGTAGTGAAGATCCCATTTCAACCTTGGATGTACATTTCAATGCTAGAAGTTTCATGTCATGATCCGAACTTAGGCCCTAGCCACGATACAACGAATATGATATCTGAAGGCATCCCATCTAAGTCTGATCTTCATATCATAAGCTTCATAAGGTAAAGTAAGCATATGTCAGAGATAAGTAGCAAGCGGGAACGTATATAAGCAAAAGTGTAAGTACATCATATCCATTTGTCCAATTCATGCCTCTATATCAAGATCTTGGCGGGGTCTAGCACATAGCTCACCGTCAAGATATACATTAAAATTAATGAAAGTACTAAAGTATCAACATAAAAGAAAACATCATAAATCTTATTCCCGAAGCATAGGAATTCACTGATCTAGTCTTCAAGCCCTATCAATCCGAGTGCTAGCCGTAATATGGAATGATCTGATTGTCATCAGTACCTACATGGTTGGATCATGTAGGAAAAGAAGTATGCGTTAGCACATAAGATGTATTAAGTATGTAGGTATGCCATGAGTCAAAGGACATCACAATATTATTAATATGCAATTATAACAATGGATAAGGACACAATATGTATGAACATGCCATTTAAAATCATAAGTAGAAGCATCATAAATTCATTCATAACTTAAATATACATATGTGGGAATAAGACCATAACCGACATTCACAAAACCATGCATACTATTACATGAAATTTCAATGTTCACTCTACATCAAGCTAAGAGGAGTCTACTTTGCCAAGATAAACTCGATCCTCACCTTATAGGCGTTATTCTAGTATGGTGAGAACCATCATTTGACCCCATCTTTTAGGCTCTATCCTAGCACGGTGAGTGTCCATTAGTTAAGCTAATCAGATCCATTAGCACACCTTTAGGGTATAAAATATGAACATAATTCCTATGGTGTCACATAGTTATGGGACTATGGAGTCTACCAAAGCCCTCTCAGTATTAAGTCGTATCCCACGAAATACATAAATAATGCATATACATAACTTTAATGTAAGCCATAGTTCATTGAAATCATACTTTCATAACTTTCAAAATTACCATTATAGCTTTCATAAAACATCATATCATAAGAATAGTCCATCTATTTTGTTTTCATCATAGTGCGGGTAGGCATTCCCACCTTAACATCATCATAAACATTAGAGTGTTCATCACACTCCTCATAATAGCATCATCATAACTTTCATAACATCATCATTGTCGTAATACCATCATCATTATGATTAAAACATGATTTTCATAATTAAGATCATAGACATAGAAATACATAGTTTAAACATGAGAGGCTAGGGCTAAGTGTGGATCCATGGACATTTAAATCAAAATCATGCAATTGAGTAAAATTTATAGAGGAAAACGTGCAACTAAATCAATTTAAGACATTAGATAAGGAACCCACATCAAATCATCAAGCTCTAATCATGCATACTTTGAAACCACATACTTTTACTTGAAAATCATATACATGATGAAATTCTTCATAATTCATGCTTAATTGATCATAACCATCATAACTCATGCATTAGGAATCATAGCTTAAAATCCCATGAGAAAATCATCATGAAATTGATAAAAAAAAAAAAAAAAAAAAGAGGTCTTGGAATGGGCTTCATGGATGAAACTAATCCATGAATGAAGTCGTACATACCTCAAGTAGAATCTTTAGAATTGGGGAAGAAAATCTGGAATAATATTGGTTAACCCTTCAAGTTTAGCTTCAAGGAACCCTTGACTTAGAGAGAGAATTGTTGTAAGTCCTTGAGAGAATTTTGGGAGTTAAAAACTTGGAATGACTTAGGAATAGGTCTTTATGTAAGTCAGCTTCCACTATAAGCCACTTGAATATCAAAAGAATAATCAAAGTACAAAATAATCAACAAGTGCTGAATAAAAAAAAATTTTCATCATTTTGGTTGAAAATTGCACAATAAATGCACCAAAAGAATTATTACACATAATTATATCAATAAAAAAATATAAGAAATTGACTAACTTGTGCAATCAGATTTATCACCATGTTGTATTAATATGGATAAAAAATCATCATTTTTTGTTGTAATTTGAATAATTTTTTATTTTCCAAATGGAAACAGAATAAACCAATAAACAATTTGTAAAAGGCAAGTAGTCTAAGTTAAAATAAATATTTTTTAGGAAGATAAGTGGCCATAAATAAGTGAACAATTTTGAGAGATTTAAGGAAGTCAATTTATTTCAGTTATCTTCTCCTCATTTTATGTCAATCACAGATGTTAATTATAGATTTGAATTAATTTTCTAATATTTTCTATTTTTTCTTTTTTCCCAATATTAAAATGAAAAACTATTATACATTGTAATTTTTTACTGTTAAAATTTGAAAGGAAAAAAAATGTTGTTATAACTAAAAATTTAGTATCTTATAAATGTTACTTATAAAATTTTTCATTTATTTAATTTTAGTCAAGATAGAATATTGTCCATGTGTTGTGTGATGTGTCAATTTTTTTAAACTAAAAAGAGGGTGTAATACTCACCATTATGAAATTAATTAGTGCATTTCTCAAACCAATAAGTAATAGTTTAAGTACGAAAGTCAAAAAATGATGATTGTTCAGGTGTATTTTTGATATTTGTCTCAAAATATTAACATAAAAATGATAAACTCTGTCAGCATGCATACCGACAAAAGCAGATGATCAAATAAATTTATATAAACTGCTTAAATTCATAACATGAACTATGGAGAATAATGAGGCAAGTGTTTAAATAGGCTACAAGGAAAAGAATGGAACCCCCAACTGAGGTATGGGATGAAGCCTTAAAAATTGGTGAATACTTGCTACAAATCTATATTTAACTCCTCTCGTGTACACAACATGGATGTCCCAGAAATGCACTTCATCAGCCGCCTCCGAGTGATATCCTGTTTCTCAGCGTTCTAAGCATGTCACACAACTGCATGACAGTCACCATGATTTATGTGATACTTGATGTTTCACTCTCATTGGATGCTTCTAAGCATTCCCACGGGTTGGAGTAGAAATAATCCTCTTCTCTACGTCGGTCAGGAATAACTAACCTTCCTATACTAATCCATCTGTCCAACAAAATTATTTTGTTTTAATCCAACATGTCTGCATAGAATTAGGGACTTGCCCTTAATAAAAAGCTAACATTCTATACCACAGAAGCTAAAATTGGTTAACCGCTAGAATATCATCTTTAATGAAAGGCTACCTATAAACTATGCAAACACAATTAATTTCTTCCACAAGTCCTAATTGGTTGCTTAAATAGAGAATTTTATCAGCAACAAATACGTGCAATGTCCTTCAACAACTTTAGCCATGTTTCCATCATATGTTGGAACAAATATATCACTCTCTAATGAAACAAGTGTTGCCATCTGTGAAGAGTGATTTTGAAAGAACCTAAGCTCAGAAGGCTCTAGTAGTGTCTCCTTCCTCACCTGCTCATAAGACCCAGCAGAAAAGGTGAGAGTCAGCTAATTCAGGAAAATATATTCCAAAGCTTAAAGAATAACTTGGTACTTTCTGACTACCAAATTTGAATAAGTTGCCGCAAGACTCGCCATTCTCCTTGTCCCACCATATATCTCCCCAGCAGCAATATAAACTTGGATGCTAGGATCAATGTCCAATGCCCTTAGAGTAATGGCAGTCTCCTCGGGTGTCAAAGGACACAAACCATTTCTCCTTTTCAATTTAGAGTTCATGATTTTTTTCTTTCCACCACGGATAAGCATATCTGTCATAGAATTAGATCAGACAAAGAAAGAGGGATAACTTGAGGCAACTGGTGAATGCAGGATATTACTTCCCCTCATTCTTGTCAACTCTTCAACCTCATCCTTGTTGCAGCCAGAGAAAGCTAACATATCCATTTCATACTTCAGGTGCAAACTATAAAACAACCTTTTTGCCTGAGAAGTCGAATAATTTTTTTACCTAATCCATCTATCTGAGGGGTAAATTTTAATGCACTAAAATTAATGCGGCATCACAACCTCTGAATTTCAAAAGGTTGACCATTGTTGGCAAGCCGAGCATCAATTCTGTTCAAGTGAACAACTTTCTATTTCTGAATCAACGGAAGGACCTGCAGTCAGCAAATGAGACCGTCATCACTAGGAAAGAGGCTGCAAGTATCAAGTACAACACATTATAGCATGAAAGCACAAATCTGATTTTGGTAATAAGAAATATCAGACCAACTAATAGGAGGCATGATATATATTAATCCTAGCACTACTCTCCTATTCATTCTTGGGGGTAGCTCTTTCAATATTCAAACTTCATCCCTCAAGGATGTTATAAAATGATCAACATCAAATAGGTCTTGAAATCCATTGCAACTCAATTGCGTTATCAAATTACATGACAAATCATTATACTTTTTCTAAAGAAGCTGGTGATTCACAAGACACCAAAAAAGATTACAAGATACTCAAGGACAAACACTTCGGATCAACCCAAAAGGAGATTTTATCCAGCTTGGGCACTATAAGAGTCACATTCAAATATCTTGCTATAGCAATCAGATCACATTTCTGGAACAACACAATGCAAAGAAAAAGGGGATAGTCAAATTCAGAAAGGTGTAATCTTGTCTTGTTATATCCAAATGAGCTAACGAACTGATATAATCTAAAGTAACTCACTACTGCTCGCATTTGATTAAGACCTCCATTACATGAAACCATGAGATAACCATTGTTCTGGTAAACCCCTGAATCAAGAAATAATCATCAGAAGCGGTCAATCTCACTAATTGTTTGGATTAGAAGTCACCACTATAAATCTATGGTGAGATATGCGCCAGAGCAAAAAATAAAACATATGCAAAGAGAAGGAAATCGCGCAACAAGTTTTTTGTTTGTTTAGAATAACTGCTGATAGCAAATTGAATATGTACCCCTTTTACTTATTCGACTAAGATATCCTAGCAATATAATCATAAATCTTAACCACATTTTTCAAAAATCTATACTATAATCAGCATCATGCGACAAAAACCCCATGATTGGAGACAAATCTCTTCATTAACAAGTCCTCCTTCAACGATGCGCATACATAACATTAATCTACATGCATCAATAGTTTCATATTTTTTCTGAGGAAATAGCATTATCCACTCTTCCATAACGAAATTTCCATGGTTGTTTCCCTTTTGTTCATCATCCTGGCATAAGAGTGGGAATGACATGGTATGAAAGCTTTGGTTTTTTATTTATAAAAATACTATATCATTACCATACAAAAATTATGTCAACAAATACTGCAGTACCAAAACGATACACTCTATCAATTATGTCTTCATCCAAAATTAGTGAATTTGGTTCTCATCATAGACTGCTTTCAGGCATATTTTAGCCTCATGTATTAGGAAAAATCTATTAACAAGAAGTTAAGACACAAATATCAATAACATTAAGAGTAGTAAAAAGGAAAGAAACAAAGCTACTGACTCCTTGGTGGAAGTGATTTAACAAGGAATGATGCAACAGACTCCTGGGAAAAGTAAGAAGGCCATTCTTTGAAAACAGTAGGCCCAAAAACCTCCCCAATGTTATCAATTGGACCAAGCAAGTCCACAACAGCACCATTGTTGTAGCCCTAATTATCCATAGCTTCACTCGGGACCGCGAGATAACTGTACAACTCTTTAGTTTCTCCACATGAGTATCTGTCCCTTTTAGCCCCAGCCTCACCCCTTTCTTCTCCTTTCCCTCTCTACCATTTCTCATTATGCCAAAAAATATGTATTTCACATTCAAAAATTCCACTGAGTGAATAAAACTGAATTGAACACTAAGGTAGAAGCAAAGTAGGACCTAAAATCAATCAGTGACTATAATTAAATCAGTCCAACTGCAGTTTCTTGATAAATTGAATAGAACGAATGAAAAAAATTGTGAGATCTAAAGGGGTTAAATTCCAGAATCTTCAAACGCCGGTGGGCAAAAACGTAGACAAGGAGACCGAGACAAGGACAGAGACAGAGCGCGATAACCACGCACCTACCGTATCGTATGGTGTGGCCATATATACCCGATCATTTCTTAATCATGCTCTTTGGTTGGAGAGCGGTAATTATCTCATGTGGACAAGTTCACATTGCTCTCATGTTCTAGCTACGCTTCGCTTGTGCTGGTATGCTTACCAAAGCTACGGGGTATTTATACTAGTTACACTTTGTACGCATATGTCGTGTCAATTTAAAAGTTATATATAAATAGTATGCTATTAAAATAGTTACATATTCATATACAAAAATTAAGTAAATAATATTAATTTGATATAATGGTTTAATCTATTATGAATGGATAAAGATGAGAAAATTAATTTAATTACTTATAATATAGAGATGTGTTAGAGTTTATGAATACATAAAGGAATAAAGTAATAATTTGTAGATAAAAAGTTAGGAGTTAAATAATTAATTGATTAAAAATTTACTCTTAAAAAGACTCCTAAATATAAAATGAGTAGTTTAATGTAATCAACGTAATTTTAATCATTCTTTTTCTTTTTAAAGTTGTTATATTACATACTTTTATTAACAAAATATTTGATAATCAAAATTTTGGTTAATTTTAAAATCTTAAATATTAGAAAAATAATAACATTTTTCCTTTTTCCTTCATTGCATAGACAATTATTTGTACAAAATAGTCGTCATCAAGAGTGAATTCTAAATATTAAGAAATTCTAATTCAAAACTGAATCCTGAAACTAAACAAATAAAAGATAAAATAATAAATTAAGAAAAATAGTGAAAAGATGATTTTGTCTAAAGTGGAGTATTTCAATTAGTGAAAAGCGTACGTGCTTTGCACATATAAGTCACATCAATTTAAAAATTTTATATAAATAGCACTTGTCATTAAACAAAATATAATATTTATCTGAATAAAAATTAAATAAATATTAGTAGTTTGATACAATTATTTAGTTTGTTGTGATACAGCAAAGATGAGAAACTCAATTCAATTACGCATAATATAGATATGCTAATGTTTTTGAATACATGAACTAATAATTTGGAATTGAATAGTTAGAAGTTAAATAATTAATTGACTAAAATTTAAAGTAATAAAAGATTTCTAAATCTAAAATGGTTAGTTTAATGTTTCCAACATAGTTTTACTAAAATTTTTTATTTAGAAATTTGTTATATTATGTATTTTTATTAACAAATATTTGATAGTAAAGATATTTGGTAATTATTTACATCAATTAGTCCTAAACCAAAAGGGAATTCTAAATATAATGAAATTCTAATCCAGAAGCGAATCTAGAAACTAAATAAATAAAATATTAAATAATAAATTAAGAAAAATAGTGAAAAGTAGATTTTGTCTAAAAAAATAGTACTTTAATAAAGGACAAAAAATTCAAACAACATTTCCAAGGGCATTCACGTTTTTAATATAGTATAGATTTATAGCAAAAATAATGTGTTTGAAAAATAATTTAGTATCTCAAAAAGAAATATTCATATTAAGTGTCTTCATTCATTCTTTAACCATCATTTAAAAGAATTTTATTTTTCTAATTGAACAGATCGTTAATTAGTCATTTTATAGTTCTTACTATTCATAATGGTTGAACCATTACATATCTTTTTCATTTGTTTTAATGTTTTTAATCATATTTTCTCTATTAATTTCTCAATTAAAGAGTCACTATGGCTGCAAAATGAACGTTGGTTGGCTAATGTTTTTGCCAGAAATTTGTTGTTGATCTTTCTTATATATAATTCAATTCTTTTTCTTTTGGAGATACAGAAATGGACTCAAAGTTAATTCTTCATATACTATTGTTATGCTAGATTTTTTTTTTCTTTAATCTTTGTTATATCATGGCTTCTAGTTTTATACTAGAATAACTTGCTAAATCTTGGGAGATACACCCATATTAATGAAATATTCTTAAGGACAATGTCTTTTGACATGCCTCAAGCTATATGAATTCCTTAAAAGTATTCATAATGAAATGTTCGTGTTTGTGATAATGTTTGTAACGACGTGTTCGTGTTCGTGATGATTGAGTATTTTCGTAAGATTTCCAACAATCATAAAGATACTTTTCAACTTTAATTTTACAAAAAGTTAGGAGCAAAGACATGTTTTACAGATGAAATTTAAAAGATCAAAGGTTGCTTCACCAAATGAGAAGAAACCACCAGAGTGTGTGTCTTTGGGGAAATTGGCAGAACTTGGAGTTTTGTATTGAAAAAAAAAAATGAATTCTAAGACTTAATGAAAAAAAAATAAGAAATTGACAGGCAGATGCAATACAAAATTATGGATCGAGAAGAAAAGAATATTACTATGAAAGTCAGTATTATGGAGAATGACTTAATCTTTTGTGTTCATACTAATGAGTCATTTGACAATACTATATATTTATAGTTTAAATAATTTATGTGTGATAAGTTAAGTCAATATACCTCTCAATATAGAAAAAATTCGGAGAAATGAGAATCTCGTTAAGAAAATTAAATTTATGTTAGCGGATGATATAAATTATTATAGTCATTTCTCAAGTAAATCTTGTGGCCAATATGTGAAAGTGAAAGATTGGGTGTTAAACTTTGACATTGTTGAACACATTTTTGATAACTCAAATTTTCTGTGTTCTACACCCAAATAAGAGCAAAAGAAACATTTATATATATTGGTGATTCTAGAACTACTCAAGTTCTTAGAATGCAAAATTCTTGAATTTTTACATCTATTGGCATTATCTAAGGTGGTACATGATATAGATATTAGTACAAGTTAATTCTTGTAAAACGTGTGAGAAAAAATTGGAAGAATATTTTATTTGAGTTTGATGGTGAGTTAACAAATGTTGTTATGGGTGGTGAGTGTTTTAAGGATGATTATTTATATTTAATCTTTTAAGTTATAGATAGAAATGCTAGTGCTCTTATTATTTGATGAATTCATATGTTTCTTGGCATTTTTCAGTGAATATATTTGTAATTTTCTTGTACTGAATAATTCAAGTGTAATGACCTTGCTAATCATTTTTGAATCTATCTGTGAAAATTACTATTTTACTCTTTTCATAAGTTGCTTTAAACCTATTTTAAACTATTTGTGTTGTTAGAATTGAGATCTTGTGTTTTAAAAGTGGAAAATATGAGTTTTGACATTTTTGGAAGTTTAAATTGTTGAAAAAGTGAGTTTTTGTATTATTCTAAGTTTTGGGTGTTGGATCAACAATCCGTCGATTCCATTAGCTTCGAAACGTCGAATCTGGTCTAAGAGAAGTTATAGAACTGAATTTGGAGTTAAAACGAAGATTTTGGATCCAAAGTTATATTTTTAGTTGTTTTCGAAGCCAAAGTTTGACTTTAGTCAACATTCAGAATTCGAAAGCTTGAATCAAAATTCTGACAGTTCCAATAGTTTCAGATGATGAAACTAACGCTAGAAATGATCTCATTATATGTAACACCCCGGGAGGGAATCCAAGACGTGGCCGGCACCTAGAGATTATTGCTATTCCCCAAGCGAACCACTTGACCTTGTCGCGTTCATTCACTCAACAATATTACTAATCAGTGGAAGATAAATGAGTATAAATGGGCACATCATAGTTTTAACAGTAATAATAAATAAAGGCTAGTTGAAAGAAACTAGCTCACAAGTTCCAACATCAATGTCCGACTGTAGTCTATGAAACCTCTATCACTATTATGTGGTGTCAATGATAGGTCCATGGCTACCTCAATCCAACATAAAAAAAATAAGCAATTCTAAACTCTAAAGCATGATGAAAAATAATGTAATGAACCCTCCGAAGTAAGGGAGGCTCACCAATCTGCTAAACACTCGAAGGTCCTCAATGGTTCGCCTGCTGATGACCTCTATCCTACCTATCTACATCATAACACGATGCATCCCAAAAGAGGACGTCAGTACTTGGAATGTACTGATATGTAAAATAAATAAGTGAAGCCGAAACAGGTAGAATAATAGTAAAAGCAATAACAACTCAATATAGAAATCAATCAACATGTCATATGTCTATCTAAAGCAAG
>JAABOM020000012.1:15377147-15418936 GCA_011800125.2 Solanum clarkiae | reverse complement strand
AGAGGAAGTGGTGGGGTGGGGGTAAGAAAAATATTTTATAATATTTTATTGAAATAATAATATTTTAATATTTAATTTAAACTAATACTATAATTTATTTGTATTTTGCCAAGGTGGAATGTTTTATCCATGTAGAGTGTGATATGACATTTTTAAAAAAATAAAAGAGAGAGTGTAGTCCACACACCATGGTCAGAGTGGAATAAAAGATAAAGGTGTGTTTCTCAAACTAATAAGTGATAGTTTACGTATGAAACTCAAACTTTCAATAGTTTAGATATGAAATTCAAAAAAAAAGTATAATTTAATTGTGTTTTTGACACTTATCTCAATAATTAATGCATGAAAACATATTAGCAAGAGTAGTATCATAAGCCAAGAAAGGAGTTTCATTTTCCTCAAGCGACGCTCTCACATTGGAGGCTTTTAGTATAATGTTTAATAAATTTGATTTTTTTTTTGGTACACTTTTTCATCATTTCCAAACAAACATGATGGATAAGACCACTGTGAAATCACAATTTCACCTATCCAATTATCAATATCACAATGTTTCAGTTGGTTGGCTTAGTGAAAATGCATTTATCGCAGTCTGCAAAGTAGGTTTCTCCAAATGTTGCTATTGAGAATACATAGTTAGTCATTATCAAAGTGGTTAATGTCAAATTGAAGTTAGTTAGATAGTTTGACTGCTAGTTAGCTAAGTAGTTAATTAGTTGGCTAAGTAGTTAACTAGTCCATGTATAGACATACATACATAGTGTACTTACACAGTATACATATATGCTATACATATACATACAGTGAACACATATATATATTTGTACAGGAACTCATTTTTGGGAATAACTGAAAATACACAATTTTCCCAAATTGCTTTCTCACTCTTCGTTCTCACTTTCCTCTGTTCAATCCCAATCTCAATTCACTTCATGGTATCAAAGCGTAGGTTCTGAGTCACAGGGATTGTCGATTGACGAAGCTCGGGGAAGCTTCAACAAAGATGGAAGCGACGGCGTCAACTGGAGTAACTCGAATTTCAGCCGAGACTTTGGATCAAGTCTCGAAGAATCACAATCATCCTCTTTATCTTCATCCATCAGACACTCCAGGTAGTGTTCTAACCTCTGTTCAGCTTACAGGAGCTGAGAATTATTCATTGTGGAGCAGGTCGATGATTACTTTGCTCACAAAGAGTAAATTAGGGTTTGTTCTCGGTACATGCAAGAAGTCCGATTACAAACCTGAGTTGGAGGAACAATGGGAGAAGTGTAATGCGTTTGTGTTAGCCTGGATTATGAACATAGTGTCAAAGGAATTATTGAGTGAGATTGTGTACACTTCGGATGCTGCGATGGTTTGGACCAATTTGAGTGAGAGATTTGACAAAGTTGATGAATCCAGGAGTTATCAGCTTCACAGAGAAATTTGCACACTAAATCAAGGTAACATGACTGTATCAGCTTACTTTACTAAGATGCGACTGCTATGGGATGAGTTTGATGCGTTGGTACCACCACCTGCCTGTAATTTTGATAAATCTAAAACGTATGTTGATCATATTCAGTATCTGAGACTGTTTGCTTTTTTTGATGGGGTTAAATGAAGTGTATCATGCTCGTAGTCAGATTCTCATGATGAATCCCCTGTCTAACGTGAGTAGAGCTTAAGCAATGGTTATCTCTGATGAGAGCCAATGTATGACTGCTGAAACTAAGGTAGGCAGAGAGGTGAATAATTCTGTGGCATTGTATGCTGGAAAATATCATGCAGGAAGAGGTAATAACACAAGTCAATTCAACAACCAGTTCAACAATTACAAGCAGATTAGGAACTGGAATCTGATTTGTTATCACTGCAAAATGCATGGACACAGCAGGGATATATGTTACAAACTGGTGGGCTACCCAAATGACTGGAAGTTTAAGAAGAAATCAACAGGTTCAACACCTATGCAGAATAATAGGATGCAGAGAAATCATGATGCAGTTAATCATGTGGCTTCTCCTAGAGGAGAGATAGAATTGGGAGATGTCTTTGATCCAGTTGCTGCTGCTCCCATGATGAAAGGAAAGGAGATTGAGCCTAGCACAACCATGACACAACCAAGTTTCACTCCAAGTCAGTATAACAGAATCCTGCAAATGCTGGAGAAGGAAAAATCAAGCTCAAACTCTGGCAGGGACCTGAACAACATGGCAAACATGGCAGGTATAATCACCATATATATTGCATTGTCTGTAAATAGTAACAATGCACAGCTCAAGGCTAAAAGGGGACAGGGAAACTGGATAGTTGACTCAGGAGCCACATGTCACATGACAAATAATCTGGAAAAGCTATGTCATACATCTAGTTGTGTAGATAAACTAGTTCATTTGCCCAATGGGGAGACTGCACAGGTGTCACACACTAGTTATTGTAGGACAGCAGATGGAAATCTTTTGAAGGATATATTAGTGGTGCCTGATTTTAAGCATGACCTACTTTTAGTGTCTAAATTAATCAAGCAATTACATTGCTCAGTTAATTTTTACCCTGAATTTTTTATGCTCCAGGACCTCTCCAGTGGAAAGGTGAGGGGGATTGGTAGAGAAGTTGGTGGACTCCACTACCTGCCTACTGGATTGCAAGGTGAAGAGAACAAGGGGGCTCAATGGGTGCTGTCGACACAACATTGCAGTGAAGATAGAATGTTGTGGCACAGCAGATTGGGACACCCTTCTGTGAAAGTATTGAGACATCTATTCATATATAAGAACTTTAATAACAATGATGTGTGTAATAAATGTGCAATTTGCCCACTTGCTAAATAGGTCAGATTGCCTTTTCAGTTGAGTGATTCTAGGTCACAAGCTGCATTTGATCTGATTCATCTTGATGTATGGGGACCTTATAAGATTGGTACTCATAATAGCTTTAGATTCTTCCTTACTATTGTTGATGATTACTCAAGAATGTATTGGTTATATTTGTTGAAATTGAAGAGTGAAGTTTGCTCAGTGCTAAGAACTTTTTTGACTTTAGTAAAAACTCAATTCAACAGGCAGGTTACGAGAATAAGAACTGATAATGGGATTGAATTCTTTAACAATGAATGTTGTGAATTACTGAAGTGCCTTGGTGTTATTCATGAGAGCAGCTGCCTATATACTCCACAACAAAATGGAATAGTTAAAAGAAAACATAGGCATATACTTGAAGTAGCTAGAGCAATCAAATTTCAGGGCAATATTCCTATCAGATTTTGGGGAGAATGTGTATTATCTGCTGTTTATCTGATTAATAGACATCCCACTTCAGTGTTGCAGGGAAAGTCATCATATGAGCAGTTTCATGGGCACAAGGCAAGCATTGATCATCTAAGAACTATAGGTTGCTTATGTTATGCAACAAAACTGATCAGACAAGACAAGTTCCTTCCTAGAGATGAAGCATGTGTGTTACTGGGGTATTCACCAAATCAGAAGGGATATGTATTGTATAGTTTGTTTCAAAGGAAGATTATAATCAGTAGAGATGTGATATTCAAGGAGAATGTATTTCCTTTCAGGCAAATGCCCAGCAGACAAAGACAACAACAGCTGTTTCCACCTGAGCCACCTATGATATCAGATGTTTTTTCTATGTGGCATGAGGATGAAGAGCCACCAGAACTAGCTTCCATAGATGATTTGAATCTGGACAGTGATCCCTCAGCAGTGAACAATTCTGCACCAGATTCAGGAGTTAGCCTTGATGAAGCATCTGCTGGACAGTCTGATGATTCCAACACCATAGACTTGACACCAGGAAGAGCTGAAGCAATTACATGCAGGAAATCTACCAGAAACAGTCATCCACCTATTTGGATGAAAGATTATGTCATCCAGACAACCAGAACACACACACACATCTTCATTCTCAGAGCAATTATGTCTCTTATGACAACATATCATCTAGATACAAAGCTTACTTATCAGTATTTTCCATAGAAGTTGAACCAAAAACTTTTGAGCAAACAGCTAAAGATGATAGATGGATACATCCAATGCAACAGGAGGTACAGGCTCTAGAAGAGAATGGAACATGGGAGATAGTTGAGTTACCTGAAGGAAAGAACATTGTTGGATGCAAATGGGTGTTTAAGATCAAATACAAAGCTGATGGGCAAATTGACAGGTTCAAAGCCAGATTGGTGGCAAAGGGATACAACCAAACTGAGGATATTGATTATCAAGAGACATTCTCTCCAGTGGTAAAAATGACAACTGTGAGGACAATTATAGCACTTGCTATTGCCCAGCATTGGAACATCTTCCAAATGGATGTTTTCAATGCATTCCTACAAGGGGATCTACTTGAAGAAGTATATATGGAGCTTTCCAAGGGGTTCTACTATGCTGAGAAGGAGAAGAAACTTGTATGTAAGCTGATGAAGTCCTTGTATGGACTCAAACAAGCTTCTAGATAGTGGAATGCCAAAGGTCTTGTTGAGTTCGGGCTATTCCCAAAGCCACTTAGACTACTCATTATTCACAAAGAAGAGGGGAAATGAACTGGTGATAGTCCTAATATATGTTGATGATTTGCTGATAACAGGGAGTGATGCAGGGTTGATAGAATAGACCAAGAATGTTCTACATACTTATTTCAAAATCAAGGATTTGGGTGAACTCAGGTACTTCTTGGGTATTGAGTTCATGAGATCAGATAAAGGGATTGTGATGAATCAAAGGAAATATGCACTTGAATTGATAGTTGAAGCAGGTTTATGGAATGCCAAATCCCACATGACACCATTGGATTGTAATCAGAAATTGACAAGTATTGAAGCTGATCTTGAAACTTTGTATGAAGATGTTCCAAGGTACCAGAGGTTAGTGGGGAAACTGTTGTACCTTACCATTACAAGGCCAGATATAGCCTTTGCAGTTCAATTTCTCAGCCAGTTCATGCAAAAGCCTAAGACATCACATTGGAAATCCGCTCTAAGGGTGATAAGATACATTAAATTGGAGCCTGGTAAAGGGTTATTCATGAGCTCTAATCAGCAGCCTCAATTGAATGGGTTCTATGATGCAGATTGGGCTGCATGCCCAAGCACCAGAAGATCTATTACAGGTTTCATCCTGAAATTTGGTAACTCTCTCATTTCTTGGAAGTCAAAGAAGCAACATACAGTCTCTAGAAGTTCCACAGAGGCAGAATATAGGAGTTTAGCTGCATTGACAGCTGAAGTTGTATGGGCTACAGGGTTGTTCAAAGAATTGAGTGTGAAATTGCAGGAACCAACAGTCATTCATTGTGACAGCAAATCAGCACTACAAATTGCTGCCAATCCAGTATTTCACGAGCGCACGAAACACATAGAAATAGATTGCCACTTCATTTAAGAAAAGATTCAAAGGGGGCTTATAAAGACAATCTACATCAACACCAAAGATCAGGATGCTGACATGCTCACCAAGGCACTGGGAAGAACACAGCATGAGATACTACCAAGCAAGCTTGGATTATTGAATCTCTTCAATACATCCAGCTTGAGGGGGAGTATTGAGAATCCATAGTTAGTTATTATCCAAAGTGGTTAATGTCAAATTGAAGTTAGTTAGATAGTTTGACTATTACTTAGCTAAGTAGTTAATTAGTTAGCTAAGTAGTTAATTAGTCCATGTATAGACATACATACATAGTGTACTTACACAGTATACATATATGTTGTACACATACATACAGTGAGCACATATATATATTTGTACATGAACTCATTTTTGGGAATAACTGAAAATACACAATTTTTCCAAATTGCTTTCTCACTCTTCGTTCTCACTTTCCTCTGTTCAATCCCAATCTCAATTAATTTCAGTTACACTCATCTATAAAAATTTACATAGACAAGTAAAACAAAAAAGTGAAATAAACAAAAATAGAAAGCTGGTGAGAATAACTTACACGTATCATTTGTTTTTAACCATCACAGGTACTCCGAATCAATCTCTATGTTGGGAATTTGAGCAATAATTGGCCAATCCCTATATATTTATCACCAAATGATCTTCCCAAATAGATTTATTGTCAATTTATTCTCATTCATTTCTTTTATTCACTTTTTTTTGGTTAGAACAAGGATTTATATAATAGCGTCCTATGGCGTGACGGTCTGGTTCGCACCTGGCACCAGCCTGCAAGAGTTTACAAAACAGTTGTTGTCCATGGAATTTTGCTTTATACATATGCGCATATATACACACACATGTGTCTATAAACACCAATAAATGATTTATATAAGTACTATTTGTTTCCTTAAGCATATTAGTTTTGAAAGAAAATTCTCATCATGCTATTTAGAAATTTGAATGCGTCAAATGGCTTAAAATGTAATGTTATAAGAATGAGCTATAAAGGATTTCACAACAATGTCATACATTCAGAATTCTAGGTTAATCCATAATGAAATATGTGTTTATCTTAGAGAATTAACTTACTTCCCTGTAAATAAAGATATACTTTAAAATTCATATGAAAATAATATGCAATATATTTATTTTTCACAAAAGCTTATATTATGTAGTATATATGACTCGGAATTCATGTGGGAAGGCCCTTAACTAAAAAAAATTAGAAGACTAGAATATCCTTTTTAATACCAAAGGAAAAGGCTCAAAAATGCTATGAAATTTTGAGAAAAGGGTTCATTTATGTCATTCATTAAAAGTTTGGTTCATCTATTTCATTGTCCTTTGAGAAAAAGGTTTATCTAAGTCATTGTTGTTTGAGAAAAAGGCTCATTTATTCCATTATTTTTTAACTTTAGTTTTGCAAAGCCACTCAAACAACTTTTGACACTTTTAAATTAGAGTTTTGGATTAAATGTATTCTTTTTGCACATTCTTCTTCAAGAACACATGAAGAACACCAAGAGCTCTCAATTTTCAATTTCTTCAAATCTTCATGAAATCACCCCAAATTTCAAGAGTAGCGTTCCGCCGAGCTAGATATAAAAATTCAATATCTTTTGAGCTAACCCAACTTAACAAGAACTACTTAAAAAAAATTTCCAAAGTGTCAAAACTTTAAACTCCTTAAATGGTAGAATTTTTCTTCAAAGTTTCAAACTTTGAAGAAAAATTTCAAGTGGGTATTGTGGAGTTAGGTTGAATTCGAGCTCAATAAATATTGAGTTTTAGTATCTACCTCGGAGGAGCCGAGAATGCTACTCTTGAAAGTTGGAGTGATTTCGTGAAGATTTGAAGAAGCTGAAAATTTGGAAGTTCTTAGTGTTGTTCATGCATTCTTGGTGTTCTTGAAGAAGAATGAACAAAAAGAGTACATTTGATCCGAAACTCTAATTTAAAAGTGGTAAAAGTGGTTTGAGTGTTTTTACAACACCGGAATTATAAAATAATGGCATAGATGAGCCTAATCTCAAACGTCAACTGCATCGAGCCAAACTTTTAACGGATGACATAAATGAGTCTTTTCTCAAAGTTTGATGATATATTTGAGTCTTTTCCCTAATACTAATAATATAATAATTAAATAAAAATTAATATATATTTTATATTGTGTATTTTCTAAATAGTTGTGTTCTTTCACTAATAACTTATTTTAAAGAAACCATTTGACCAAAAAATATAAAAATTGACATGGATAAACTTAAATTGAAACAGAAAAGAAGTTTAATCATTGCCAAGAGTCTAAAATTGAGAATTTTTGTTTCAACAATAATAGTTAGGAACTTCTCTCCCCTCCAAGAGATATTGTAATGCTCAATATGAAGTGATTAGAGAAGTAAAATTAAGTGATATAACTATTTCAACGTAGATTGATGGAGCATGTGATAATAATGTATATTTAGTAAGGGAAGCCTGTACACTAAAACTCCTAATGTCAGGGTCCTGAGAAGGACCTGACAACAAAAATCTATCAGTCGCAGTCTTACTTTGTATTTCTGCCAGAGACTGTTTCAAGAAATACCAGAGACTGTTTCAAAGACTTGAACCTGTGACCTATAATAATGTATATTTAATTAAAGAATATTTAAGTTGAGCGTGCTTTCAAAAGGTAAAGCAAGTATGTCCATAGACCTTCACTTTAATCAATGGATCTTTCCAAGTTCCTTTTTCTTGATAGAGTGCAACTTTCATATTTAACAATGCTATTATTGGAGAACAAGAAATCATACATAATACAAATATGAATTTTATATTCATATTATTCTAAATGCTAACACATGATTAGCTATCCTATTTCTACAAGTACTAGGATCACGCACGGGCCTAATGTTGTACAATCCTTCACAATAGGTGGGCAACACTGGCTCATATGGCTTTGGTTTCAGCAGATATATGTTTTGGACTTCCTTGATACTTTTTCTAGGGACTCGATTTGCCACCACCTGTACAGCCTCTCGATGCTCAGTGATCTGGTCAATTGGCAAAACACCACATGCAATCATCTCATATCTTGAACTTGTGAATGATGGAAGCACTAAATCAGGGCGATCACATATAGTAAGTTTAGGAGAAATCACAAGTGTTTGGAAATGCTTCGTCTTCCAGGAATCACACCAGCTCGCTTTTCCCCAACCAAAGCATTAATGGTTGAACTTTTCCCAACATTAGAATAACTCACAAACCCCACCATCACACCTTCTAGAATGAACATCTGCTGACAAGTTCTCATCAGCATCTGATGACCTATTCCTAGTCAAAACTACCTCCTCTGTTGCGGACTATAAGCGGGCCAATAGCTCCTCCCTGTCAAATATTTTCATATCAGCATCACCTGCTTCTTGAGAGCTCGTTGGTACTTGTGAAGCACTGTTAGCAACAGAGGCAGCTTTAGCTGACCAGAACAGAAAAGAATCCCTTGCTTGTGGAAGTATTCAGCCCATTTCTTTCTGCAGCTAAAGCAAGAACCATATAATTGCACATCCAAAAATAACAGATCTGATGGAAAACAGCAACTATGTTATCAGCATACCGACCTGATAGAAATGGGTAGAAGATCTGCTTTGTTAACAAGAAGCTGTAAAGATAACTATTATAGAAATGAAGGGTAATACTGCGAACAACAGACCCTTATGTTCCCGCCCTTCCTCAAGCCCCGCATATGGCACAAGTGAGGGAAACTCAAATCGAATGATCACCATGTGAATTTTGAAGCTTTAGGTGATAATTGTGTAAGCCTTTATGGTGACTTGCACCACATTTTACCGTGGAAAATTAAAAAAAGAACATCAAGAAAATAGTCTATGTGAATAAGCATATGGTGTGAAGACATGATAAACATATATGTAGCTTTCCTGACACAGCATGTGAAACTCCAAAAGAGGTGGTGCAACAGTTACCTCAACATCTCATTACAACTCTTAATATTACTATCATTTATTAAAACTTCGAAGTCATCATGTATTATCCTTTTTCTTTTTCTTTATTTATGAAAAATTTTCAAGTATATATCAAACTATGTATATCTATAGTATGCATTGTAATGATCATGACAATTGAAAAGTTACATGAGCCTTCTAATTTTTGTACAATCAGGAGATGAGGAGATAAGGAAGATACGATAGCAGCATGGAACTCCAATTGTTCAGACAATAGGATAGGTTGTTTTAAGCAAGATCTGGATAATTTAAATAGTGAAATTAAATAGAGAATCATTGGTGATCCGGATAATCTAATTCTTTGTCCTTGCCTGCCTTCCTACTAAACATTGTTGTCATTGGTGATGCAATGTTCTTTCTTATCTAATCTAAGATTATTAGTGATTTTTACAGAACTTTTAAATATTTTTAGTCATACTATCAAAGTTATTGGATTCCTTTCTTTTGCAATACTTAAAAGAGTCTCTCATGGCTGAATCGGAGGATCAAAGATCGGAAAACTTATCCTAAGATGATTTGCTTTTTCCACAATTGACTATGGAAGAAGCCTTCATTTTTGCTTCTCCTGATTCCTCCATCCATAGGATTTCCTTGTTAATTGAACTTTCTCTCCTCAGTATGGAATAATATTGGTGTTTTTTTTAATTGGTTAGGCTTTTACTTATGTCATCTATTGACCCTTTTTTTATTGATGTGCCATCTATTGACTCATTTTTGGAATTTTTCTACTACAAGCTTCAGGGGAAGTCTCAAGTTGTACAAGATGAGTTGGTTAGGCTTGGAGAGCAAATGGTTCATAGTGCTGAAGGTACCAAAGCCTTAGTACTTGAGCTTTGCGTGAATTTGAGGATACGTTTCTTCTGCATATCACTGGTGGCGAGGTGAGTGAAATATAATGCAACTCTTTATTATTATCATATTCATTGGAATGGCAAATTCCCAATATTTTGATACTATTTTTAGGTTGCAGATTTTTATTGTTTTCCAGTTACTGTATATTTACATGTTTTATTTTCCTTTTTAGTTTGTTTCTTACATAAAATCACTTCCTATATTTAATAGCTCTTTAACATCAACATCCATAACATGTTTAAGAGTAAAAAATTCAAAGATATAACTATGACAAATTCATACTAATACAATGAATGGATAAGACCATGAACAGATAATTGAAGATCGAAGGTAGAACTACCACAGCAGCCAACATAGCATAAAAACAACATTAAATTATAGGTAAAGGAGCAACCAATTTCTAAGTCGCTAGAGCCTAAAACAAAACAACAAAAAATCTCCTTTGCAAACTTTTGTCGAACACCTAACATGCAATAGCAACAAGATACTAGAAAGACTAGGTTTTTTCTCCGCCGCCTTTTATCAAACATCTAACATGCAGTGGCAACAAGATATTAAAAAGAATCAATAATCAATCTCAACACAGAATAGAAAGAACATAACATTGCTGATATTTTCAAAGCTCCCAAAAAAATTGAACATTAACAACAAACCCAAATGGAAAAAATAAAAGCCCCAATGCAATATACTCAATATCAAATCCATTGATGGAGAAAATACCTGCAGGAACACTGAAGCCTTGTTAACAGCTACACAATTTTGTTTTGGATTTGTACTGTATTTTACTTTATTTAGGCAAAGAGAGAGAGAAAAGAGGACAAAGACACGTATAGAACATCTGGAGTAATATATTGAAGCCAGCAACATTTTGTTCTTAGAAGCAGAGATGAGAGAAAGAGAAGCCAAAAAAAGACACGTTATAGGAAAGCTAGAAACATTTAATATGTTGAAATAGCCTATTTCTAATATGGTAGAAATATGATACACTTTAACATGTATTTATCTTAAAAAACGAAATAAGTAAAAAATGTGCATACACATCTCTAATTGTTTTTGATTGTTTATCTTCATAGGTTAAACCATAATTCCATCATTTTTCCCCAACAACAAATTATTATACAACAATTCGTATTAATCATTTAAAGAAATTTGTGCTTAATGTTTTCAACTATCCTTATTTATTTTAATTTTTATGCAGATAATATGAATATTATTTATATTATATTAAAAGCGTGAAGGTCCTTAAAAATATTATTTAAATTTTTGTTCTTTCATTAAAATACTCTGCATTAGACAAAATAGTTTTTCATTATTTTTCTTAATTTATTATTTATTTAGTTTTAAGATTTATTTTTGGGTTAGATTTATGTTTAACAAATTTTAAAAGGAAAACATTCGAAAATATTAAACTACTCTTTTTATATTTAGGAATCTTTTGTTACATTAAGTTTTAATCGGTTAATTATTTAACTTCTAATTATTCAATTCTAAAGTATTACTTTATGTATTAAAAAACTATTAACATATCTATATTATAAACAATAAAATTGATTTTCTCATCTTTATCGTTTTACAATAAACTAAACTGTTGAATCAAAGTGATAGTATTTATTTAATTTTATTTACACGAATATTGTATTTATTTGATGACAAATATTATTTATAAATAATTTCAAAATTTACGTGGCATATGCATGCAAAATACGTATACTGAACTAGTTTTATAATATGACTTGATATAAGCATGCAACACACGTAATAAAGAAACTAGTATATGTACACAATGCTGTGTTATTTATAATGGATGTATCCTATAACTCAACATGCATGTTCTTTCCTTTTTATAGAAGTTGTATAGCTGTAACGGATCTACAAACTATTTAGATAGACAAGTAAACAAAAAGGTGAAGTACAATAAACAGAAATAAAAAGCTTGTGAAAATAACTTACATTTGATTTGTTTTAATCATCAGAGGCATTCCAAGTCAATCTCAATGTTGGGAATTTGAGCAATATTTGGCCAGTATTCCCCCTTGTCAAATTCTAGTTGTGGTGTGAGCAAAGGACAGCTGAAAATGGATAGCTTAGAGAGGGAAGAGGGCATCCCATTTACTGGAAGGGATTGGAGATTAGGGCAATTTCTGATGCTCAGCTAAGAGAGGGAGGAGGGCAGTGCAAATTCAGAATTGGGACTGCACATTATGGCAATCGCAGATGTCCAGCTCAGAAAGAGAAAAGGCGGCTGCCCTTCTTCTAGTAGTGACTGAATATGAGGTAAATTACCCCCAATAGATAGATATTGAAGAGAGGTGAAGCTTTTGACAAGTTGGCTGCTTAACGTTTTCAGATTGTATACCTTAAGTCTTTGAATAGAAGAAGGCAACTCCCAACCAAGAATCTCTTCGTCACTCCCATCATGGTGGATCTCTAACTTTATGAGGCAGGGGAGTCTCTGTAAACGCCACTCCTTTCGACCGTTCACCAGTTTCGTGCAATTCTAGATACAAAGGGCTTGTAGATTGAAGGGCAATCCTCTTTCAAGTAAGGACTCTATTTTTGGACAATTGTTCAATTTCAGTGTCTTAAGAGATGGAAGGAGTTTGTGCATACGTTCTGGCATCTACTTCAGCTTCAAACTGTCAGAAATATGCAAACACGTCATTACAGATGGAAGGTTCCCACAAGACACCCAAAGTTTTTCAACATTCTCACAGTTACAAATATAGAGACTTTCAGTGGAAGTAGGAATCAGAAGCCTAGTAAGATTGCGGCAACCCACTACACTCAAATAGCGTGCTCTTGGGAGCAACTCAGGTGATATATCATTTATACAATTACATTTTTCCAGTCCCAAATACTCTAGAAAAATCTCACCAACTGGCGACTCCAATTTCAATTTCTGGCAACCACACATGCTTACTCTCTTCAAGGTACTCGGTCGTATAAAAGGTAGCGACACAAAAGAGTTGCAATTATCAACATATAATTCAACAATTTGCTTCATTCCCTCAATTTGATGAGAATCATAAAAAACAACTCCAACCTCAGGAGAATCAATAACTTCAAACACTGCCAAACTTGAAAGTTAGATGGGTGTCTCCAAAATGAGTTCAGGCAATTTTTAATTGAAAGATTCGCAAGTTTAGGGAACTCTCCATTTCCTAGTACATGCCATTGCTTCCACTCCGGCATATCTGCAAATGCAAGCCTCCAAAGAGAGTTAAAAGGTTTTTTGGATGACAAACTGCCATAGAATCCTTCGGTCACCTCTCTTATTTCATCCATCTCTATAATGAAAAGGAATTTCAAAGAAGGGAGTTGACCCAGTATTGGCAAGGAATCACAGTTCTTGTAGTTTTCAATAAACAATTGTACACACTTCTTAAGAAACAAAGGATCATCTACCCAATTTGAAAATTTTGTCCCTCTATATTCGATGATTTGGAGTCCTTTTATGTTATTATATGGCCGTAGCTCATCAAGTATATCTCTTTTAGTTTGTTAATTGTCGGCAATACTTTCACTCCACTCCAAAGATAACTTGCCAACATGATTCTTCTTCATCATCTTTGCCTTCAAAGCTTCCCTTCGATCAACTACATTTTGCAACTCTAGAACTGATAGAGACCCATACAAGTTTTGTGCTTCACCCAAATCTTCCATTCTCAAACTACCTACAAGAAACTTGGCTTCCACTAGCACTTTGAGGCTTTTCAACTTAATCAGATGTAGTGGCATCTTCAAGTGAGGAGTGTTGCTTATGTCACGACCCAAGCCTAGGGCCTAAATGTGACACAACGAATGGGGAACGCGAAGAGACCCCAATCCAGCCTCTTAACATATGATTACACATCCTTGGTCACGGAAGCAATAAAACAATAATAAGAGATAGTAAAGAGGGAATAGGGGGCTAAGGGACATCCTTTGTATCACAAAATATCAAAGAGTCAAAGAGAGTCAAACTTATAGCATCATTACATAACTTGTCCAACAACACCTTTACACTTATAAATTAGTGGGGGCCAAGATAATCAACCGGGCTCACCCTCATAGTCAAAGCATACTATAAAGAAAAGAGAGTCTATACATAGCATAAATCAAGAGAAGTATGTCCTCGAAGTTGAGGACTAATCAACTTGCTTGGAGAGATATTGCACTAACACATGGAGGAGGAGGAGGATGATCAAGTAGGGCTCTAGTTCCTACATGGAAACATCATGTAGGCATAGAGTATGTGTTAGTACGTTTGAATGTACTAAGTATGTAGGATGCAATGCAACAATAGATAGGCAACATAGTTAAAATGCATAATTAAGCAATAGATTATCATATAACAATATGACATGCATGAATGATACTTGAAGTAAACATGCTTATATATAGAACATATTACATGTCTAGGAATACACAATCATCATAGACCAAGCAATTTAATACTTGGAATCTAAGGTAGACCACCCCTTATAAGTGATTGAGGTACCAACCCCTCAATTGGTTGACGGACATGACCACCCTCCGCCGGAAGTGATTGAGGTACCAACCCCTCAATTGGTGGATGGCTTACCACCCCTACTCAAGGTGATTGAGGTACTAACCACTCAATTGGTTGATGGCTTACCACCCCCATCCGAGATGATTGAGGTACCAACCCCTCAATTGGTTATGGCTTACCACCCCCATCCAAGGTGATTGAGGTATTACCCCTCAATTGGCTATGGTCAACTCACAACACAATAGATATTTCTCATGAAATCAATATACAAATACCACCCTTTCATCATTATAAAGTCACTAAACTCATATGCCAAGCATTAGCCTTCAACAACTAAAGATACATTAATCACACATTTCATCAAATACTTGGTGGGTGTGCAATGCTTGTGTAAAACTATGCAATTCAAGAATGGAATCATGCAAGTAAATTCAATGTAAAACCACCCACTAACACTTGGTAATACCCTCATGCAATATACATCAAAATCCCTCATCATATCTCAAGATAAATCTAGGATTCATAGCTCAAAACATGCATAAACAGACACACTTTTACAAAACCCCAACATAGTTCATAGTCAAATCCATAATAGAAGACCCATAAGTAAAATCAACTTAGAATCATGTAATTTAGGTAAAAAGAAAGCTTGGGCACCATGGGTGAATGGACCCAATGGTTGAAACCCACATACCTTGACTTTGGAGAATTACTTGATGAAGATTGGAAATGGAGACTTGAAGTTTAAGTGAAATCCTTAATATCCGGATGAGTTTTCGGACTTGAAATTTGGAGTGAAATATTTGTCTAAGTGTTTGTGAGAGTATTGGGGAATGTCTTGTATGATATAAAGGTGAAATATGACTAAGTATAGGTATTTTCATGCATGAGAAGACTTAGGCCCAAGACCCAAAAGTCTTGGACCGAGCAAACAAAACAGTAAAAAAAAATAGGCATCTTCGTGCCCTGGCCGCGTCGCGCCAGGGGCGCGGAATGCTCTCTGGAATTTGCATTTTGAAAAATTGAAATTGTGATTCGGTATCTCTAAAATCAGAGTTAGACCCATTTTCCACTCAATTTTCCCCCTAATCAAGAATATGAAGTTGGATTTTCGATATCACGCATGGATTTTGAGATATATGGAAATTACGATTCTGGACACTTTCGAGGCACATTTTCGAGCACTTTTTGGGCTCGTTTCAATATCTCCCCCTTGGGAACATTCATCCTGAAATGTTAAAGAAACGTACATAAGAAGAGTAACCATAAAGAAATCAGCCCCAACAAAAATGCATCAACACACTTAAGCACCATTTTCAAAAATCTCAACGTAAGTGTTAAAATCACTATGAAGTTTGTCAATATAAAAATGAATGCATGCATATGACATATAGGGATGATACATGAGACATGAAATCACATAGAAGACTTAGAATTATTACCTTAAGCTTGAGTTGAATGGAAGAGATAGGTTTATCGCTTTTGTATGTCCACTTAGACCTACCATGTAGCACTTTCGGCTTGTTGATTCCTCAAAAGGACCTTAACGGAAGCAACATCCTTATTCCTTAACCTCTTCACTTGTCTATCCAAGATCTCTACTGGAACTTCTTTATAAGTCAAGTTATATTCAATAACACCCACAACCTCCAATGGAACAATAGCATTCGGATCACCCACACACTTCCTTAACATAGACACATGGAAGATCGGATAAACCAAATCTATTTCACTAGGCAACTCCAACTCATAGGCCACCTTACCAATCCTCCTCATCACCCCATAAGGACCCACAAATCTTGGACTTAATTTACTTTTCTTACCAAAACGTACCACGCCCTTCATGGGTAACACCTTCAAATAGACCCAATCGCCAACTTTAAATTCAAGCTCCCTTCTCCTCATATCGGCATAAGATTTTTGACGACTTTGAGCTATTTTCAACCTTTTTCTAATCAACCTTACCTTCTCCATAGCCTCTGTTTAAACAGATATGGACCCAACAAAGCCACTTCTCCCACTTCATGCCACCCAACCAGGGATCTACAATGTCTACCACAGAGGGCCTTTAAATGAGCCATACCAATGCTAGAGTGATAGCTATTGTTATAAGCAAATTCAATCAATGGAAGATGAACATGCCAACTACCCTTAAACTCCAAAATACAAGCCCTAAGCTTATCCTCAAGAGTTTGGATAGTTCTTTTGGCTTGGCCATCCGTTTGAGGGTGAAAGGTCGTACTAAGCTTTACCTTGGTCCCAAGATCCCTTTGGAAGGACCTCCAAAAGTGTGAAGTGAATTAAAAACCACGATCTGATATGATAGACAAGGGCACCCAATACAATCCACCAACTCATGAATGTATAATGTAACATAGTTATCGGCCCTATAAGTAGTCTTAATCGGTAGAAAATGAGCCGACTTTGTCATCCTATCAACCACAACCTAAATAAAATCAAAACCCTTTCTAGTCTTAGGCAACCCAACCATAAAATCCATGTTAATTTCCTCCCACTTCCAAGTACGAATCTCTATGTTTTGGGTTAGTCCACTCAGCCTTTGGTGTTTGGCTTTGACTATGATAACTGAATACAAAATTGGCAATGTGTTTCTTCATACCTCTCCACCAAAACACATCTCTCAAATCCCTATACATCTTTGTAGAATCAGGGTGAATAGAATAGGAAGAATTATGGGCCTCATCAAGAATCTTCTTTCTCAACTCATCAACACAAGGCACATACAACTTATCTTGGTACCCAAGGGCACCATCTCCCCCTTAGGGGAAAACCTCCACCTTGCCCTCTTTCACTAAGGCCTTCAATTCTAACAAGGAGGGATCAAGATCTTGTTTTGCTTTTACCTCATCAACCAAGGAAGATTTTGAGCCATCTATAACCACAGTACCAACCATTATCAACATTTTCCAACCTAACTCCCAATCTAGCCAACCGATGGACCTCTCTAGCCACCTCCTTACCCCCACTATCAATATGTGTTAGGCTACCTATAGACACTTTACTCAAAGCATCTGTCACAACATTAGCCTTACCGGGATGATAATGCACACTCATATCATAATCCTTAAGAAGTTCTAACCACTTTCATTGCCTCAAATTGAGATCTTTTTGAGTGAACAAATATTGGAGACTCTTATGATCGGTGAACACATCAACATGCACCCCGTATAAATAATGACGCCAAATTTTCAAAGGAAAAACCATGGTGGCCAATTCAAGATCATGAGTAGGATAATTCTTTTCATACACTTTGAGTTCCCTAGAAGTATAGGCTATCACCTTACCATTTTGCATCAAAATACAACCCAAACTAATCCGGGAGGCATCACAATACACAACAAAAACTTCAAACCCTTCCGGTAGAGACAAGAGAGGAGTGAAGATAAGCTTATCCTTCAAGGTTTTGAAACTCTTTTCACACTCATCGATCCACACAAACTTAGCCTTCTTTTGAGTTAACTTAGTCATGGGAGAGCCAATAGAAGAGAGCCCATTCACAAACCTCTGATAGTAACCCGCTTAGCCCAAGAAACTTCTAATGTCTGATGGGTCAATGGTCTAGGCCAATTTCTAATCATATCTATCTTTTTACGATCCACCTTAATACCATCCCCCGACACCACATGACCTAGAAAGACAACCTCTTTCAACCAAAATTCACACTTCTCATATTTTGCATACAACTTTCCTTCCCTCAATCTTTGTAGCATTACCCTCAAATGAGCCACATTTTTCTCCTTACTATGAGAATAGGTCAAAATATCATCAATGAAAACCACAACAAACAAATCATGGTAGTGTTTAAAGAATCTATTCATAAGATCCATGAAGATAGTCAGTGCATTGGTCAACCCAAAAGACATAACCATAAATTCATAATGCCCATACTTAGTCCGGAAGGCCATCTTGGAAATGTCACACTCCCTCACCTTCACTTGATGACACCCGGACCGAAAACTAATCTTGGATAAGTGATTAGTCCCTTGAAGTTGGTCAAACAAATCATTAATTCTTGGGAGAGGGTACTTATTCTTGATGGTAACCCTATTAAGTTACCGGTAGTCAATACACATTCTAAGAGACCCATCCTTCTTCTTCACAAATAACACCGGTGCACCCCAAGGTAATTGGATAGGCCTAATAAAACCCTTCTCCAACAAGTCCATCAACTACTCCTTCGACTCCTTTAACTCCATTGGGGCCATTCGGTAAGGGGGAATAGAAATAGGTTGAGTATCGGGGAGGAGGTCTATACCAAAGTCTATTTACCTTTCAGGAGGAACACTGGGAAGGTCTTTTGGAAAGACATCAAGGAACTCATTTACCACCGGAACCGACTCTATAGGAAGGACTTTAGACTCAACATCCCTAACCCTCATAAGATGATAGAGACACCCCTTAGAGATCAACTTTTGGGCATTAATGCAAGAGATAAACCTATCCTTGACCACCACATTATGACTCTCCCACTCAAGGACGGGTTCATTTGAGAATTAGAATTTGACCCTATGAGTTCTAGAATCAATAGAGGCATAATATGTATATAACCAATCCATCCCAAGAATGACATCAAAATCAACATATCAAACTCAACAAGATCACAAGGGAATATTTTATGTAAGATGCAAACAGGACAATTTCTATATACCTTTCTAGCAACAATAGATGCACCAACGGGAGTAGACACCTCAACATGAAACTTTTTGGCAATAAGAGGAGAAACAAAGAAAGAGTGGCACCCGGGTTTATCAATACATAAACATCAAAATCAAAGACTTTTAACATATCGGTGATGACATCGGGCACCTCATCAACCCCTTGCCTCCCATGTAAAGCATAAAATTAATTGTGCCTTGGGGAACCACCTTGTTGGCCTCCTCTACCCAAAGGAACCATATTAGCACCCCGACCTTGAGGAGAAACATCCTTACCCTTGTTGAGATTTCATGGACAATCAATCATCTTGTGGCTTACTTCCCCACAATCAAAACATGCATTGGTATCCATCAAGTATGGGCCACCATGACCCTACCACAGATTGGACACACGAGTCTAGGCAACACACCACCACCCTCTTGGGGCCTTGGGTAGTCATTGGCAAATCTCCCACTAGGCGCATAAAAAGACTCTTGTCCTTGGTGAAACTAACCACCCTTGTGACTTTTGAACTTGCCATCAAAACAAACCCTCTTGGCCTCATAACCCCTTCTCTTTCTCAATTTCACCCCCTCCAATTGTTCAGCATAAGTCATCAAGCAGGACAAATCTATGTTACTAATCAACATAGCAGTACGAGCATTCACCAAATTTGATACACCCATCACAAACTTATTCATTCTAGACCTCGAGTCAGCAACCAAGTGTGGAGCATATTTTAAGTGTTGGTTGATCTTGAGGGCATACTCCCTCACACTCAAAGACCCTTGCTTCAAATTCATAAATACCATCATTTTGGCCTCCCGTAGCTCAAGAGGGAAGAATCGATTGAGAAAAGCCGCCTTAAATGCATCCCTTAGAACCGCATTGTTGTTCCCCTTCTCCTCCTTCCATTGAGTTTACCATTTGAGCCACCCCTTTAAGTTGGTAAGCTACCAACTTTTCCTTTTCTTCCAACCTCACCCCTGTAATGAGCAACACCTTGTATATCTCATCAATACATTTGTGAGAGTCCTCATTCACCTTAGACACACGGAACTCCGGTGGGTTTATCCTCATAAAGTTTACCACCCGAGATGCTGGAGTAGGAGCATGGGGGTCTTGGTCCCCTTGGTTGGCTTGGTTACCCACAATATGAGTTAGCAAGGTGAGAGCATCTCGGAGCTCTCTATGAGTCTGTTGTTCCTCAGGTGTGCGGGCTCTTCTTCTTCTTATGTTAGACATTATCTAGAATAGCAAAGAACAATCATTAGAGGGGAAAACCTTACCTTAACTTCTATAGCACGACATAAAGTAAGAAGAAGGGAAATATTTCCTAAAATGTCTCATAGCCTCTTACCCATAGTTGTGTACACAACACAACCATAAATAAAACTCTAATCGATGTGGTGTGTTGGATGCCAAGGACCATTAACAACCTAGTGCACTGATACCAAGTTTGTCATGACCCAAGACTAGGGCCTAGATGTGACACGACGAATGGGGAACCCAAAGGAACCCCAATCAAGCCTCTTAACATATCATTACACATTCTTGGTAGCGAAATCCATAAAAAAATAATAAAAGATAGTAAAGAGGGAATATGGGGCTAAGGGGCATCCTTTATATTACAAAATATCAAAGAGTCAAAGAGAGTCAAACTTATAGCATCATTACATAACTTGTCCAACAATACCTCTAAACTCATAAATTAGCGGGGGCCAAGACAAGCAACCGGGCTCACTCTCATAGTCAAAGCATGTCATAAAGAAAAGAGAGTTTATGCATATCATAAATCAAGAGAAGTATGTCTTTGAAGTTGAGGACTCGCCAACTTGCTTTGAGAGACATCGCACTAGCAACATGGAGGAGGACGATGATCAAGTGGGGCTCTGGTTCCTACATGGTAACATCATGTAGAGACAGAGTATGCATTAGTATGTTTAAATGTACTAAGTATGTAGGATGCAATGCAAACATAGTCAAAATGTATAATTAAGCAATAGATTATCATATAACAATATGGAATGCATAAGGATACTTGAAGTAGACATGCTTATATATAGAACATATTACATATGTAGGAATAGATAATCATTATAGACCAAGCAACTTAATACTTGGAATCTAAGGTAGATCACCCCTTAGAAGTGATTGAAGTACCAACCTCTCAATTGGTTGACGGACATGACCACCCTCCGCCAGAAGTGATTGAGGTGCCAACCCCTCAATTAGTTGATAGATTACCACCCCCATACAAGGTGATTGAGGTACCAACTCCTCAATTGGTTGATGGCTTACCACCCCCATCAAAGGTGATTGAGGTACCAGCCACTCAATTGGTTGATGGCTTACCACCCCCATCCGAGATGATTGAGGTACCAACCCCTCAATTGGTTGATGGCTTACCACCCCCATCCAAGGTGATTGAGGTAACCCTCAATTGGCTATGGTCAACTCACAACACAATAGATACTTCTCATGAAATAAATATATGCATATCACCTTTTCATCATCATAAAGTCACTTAATTAATATGCCAAGCATTAGGCCTTCAACAATTCCACACATATTAATTGGATATTTCATCAAATACTTGGTAGGTGTGCAATGCTAGTGTAAAACCATATAATTCAAGAGTGACATCATGCAAGTAAATTCAATGTTAAACCACCCACCAACACTTGGTAATACCCTCATGCAATATACATCAAAACCCCTCATCAAATCTCAAGATAGATCTAGCATTCATAGCTCAAAACATGCATAAGCAGTCACACTTTTACAAAACTCCAACATACTTCATAGTCAAATCCATAATAGAAGACCCATAAGTAAAATCAACTTAGAATCATGTAATTTAGGTAAAAAGAAAGCTTGGGCACCATAGGTGAAAGGATCCAATGGTTGAAACCCACATACCTTGACTTTGGAGAATTACTTGATAAAGATTGAAAATGGAGACTTGAAGCTTAAGTGAAATCCTTAAGATCCGTATGAGTTTTGGGACTTGAAATTTGGAGTGAAATATTTGTCTAAGTGTTTGAGAGAGTATTGGGGAATGTCTTGTATGATATAAAGGTGAAATATGGCTGAGTATAGGTATTTTCACGTATGGGAAGACTTAGGCCCAAGACCCAAAGATTTTGTACCGAGCAAACAAAACAGTCAAAAAAAGTAGGCATCTCCATGCTCTGGCCGTGTCGTGCCAAGGGCGCGGAATCCTCTCCGGAATTTGCATTTTGGAAAATCAAAATTGTGATTCGATAGCTTTAAAATCGGGGTTAGACCCATTTTCCACTCAATTTTGCTCCCTGATTAATAATATAAAATCGATTTTGATATCGCGCGTAGATTTTGAGATATATGGAAATTACGATTCTGAGCACTTTCGAGACACATTTTCGGTCACTTTTTGGGGTCGTTTCAGCTTATGTCAAGATGAAACAAGTTAATCAACTTCTCCATCTACAATGGTAGCTCCTGAAGTAAATCATAAGATGACAGGAGAAGTGTGTCTAAGTTATACAACACACTAATGGAATCAGACAACGTTTTAATACTTGTCTTAGAAAGATCCAAAAATCTGAGGAGCTTTAATTTAATAAACAAGTCATCACGAAACTTCTAAACCTAGTACTGAGCTAATGATAATACCTTTAAGGATTTTAGGCTTAGAAGTATGTTATGCAACACCCTCTTGTGTAGTGGACATAAGTAACCAGTAGTGATTAGAAGCAATGTCTGCAACTGCTCTAATTCATAGAGGGGTTTCAACTTTTCAACGTCACCACATTTCATTGAATATGATAAGTGTAGATCATTTTCCAACATATGAGATACTTGGCTCTCTTCTAATCTGATACAAAGTTTGAAGAAGCAATTTGGGTCAAATCATTGATAAGGTCATGCATTAAGAATCCTTTCAGTTTTGATTTTGATTCTGGGACCCTTTGAACAATGATCTTGATCTCAACTCAAGAAAGTATTTGTCACTTGAATGAAATTTTTTTACAAGACCATTAGCAATCCACAGGTAAATAACATGGTCTTTGCAGAATTGATAATCCTTGGGATATATTGCACAAAAAGCAAAACATCACTTCAAATTTGGTGAAAGATCATAATAGCTTAACATCACCGCTGGTAATATGTTATTGGGTGGAAGCTCCCATATTTCACTTCTTAAAATGTTTCTCCTCTCCTCCACCTCTGATTTTCCATGTAAAATACCAGCAAGTGCCTTTAGAGCCAAAGGCAACCCTTTGCACTTGTTTGTAATTTGTTTTCCAATCTCTTCAAGTTCTTGATATACCTCAAAATCCCTATTTTCTAGTGAATGCCGTTTGAATAAAGCCCAAGAGTCTTCTCTAGACAGAATGTGTACGGTGATTGCCCAATGACCCATCATCTCAGCATACATTATCTTAGCAACACTCTCTTTACATGTAGTTATAATGATCTTATTTTCCACATCTCCTTGAACAAAAAGATTTCTCAGGTCATCCCATTGACTATAGTCATCATTCCACACGTCATCAAGGATAATAAGAAACTTCTTTCCCTTTAGGGTTTCCTTTAATTTGACTTGTAGCTGATTAAGATTGTTCTCATCGTTTGAGTCGAATGAGACAATTTCTTGAAGTATTCCTTTGGTTATTCTGAAAGCATCATATGTCTCGGAAATACAAAACCAAGATTTCAAACCAAAATGTTTCTTCACCCTCTCATCATTGTAAGCCGTTGTTGACACCCAATTTTTACCCTCCACGGTGTCAAATTAGTCACGGAGGCTTTATTCTTATTTTAAATCATTATTTTCAAAAAAAAGAAGATAATATATATGGTGCATGGGGGCCACGCATCCTCAATTTCTTTTTCCTTCCTTCTCCTTCTTCTTTCACGCACGACTTTCCCCTTTCCCCTTTCCCCTTTCTTCTTCGTCGACCCTTACGAAAAACCAACAACAACCTGACGTTCTCGTTCTTACACGTGTGTATCGATCCCCTCATCTTCTTCCCTGTTCCCAAATCTTTTCCCCAGAGCCTTTCCCTTTTCCTATTTCCCCTTCTCCATTTCCCCAAAACCCATTCCCTTTCCCCGCAAGCTTTCCCCCTTTCCCAGACCCCGCTCCTCTCAATTGATTCGTTGCATTGATGGGGAGAGGGCTATTTGAAGCTCCTCTTCCTCGATTTTGAAGGAGGAACAGCGATCGAGAAAGAGGAAAAACCTCGAAAGAACAGAGCAAGAGGATCAACTGAAATCCCAAGGAAAACCCGTAAAAGCTTAGCAGCGGCTGTTGACAGAACAAGAATCCAGAAAACCTAGCAAAACTACCCAATTTTAGTCATTTTTGGTTTCAAAACTTCACATCGATTCCCAGAAACTTGTTGGAGTTCTTGGTTGAAGTAGAGAAATTTGATTCTTTGGTGGTGTCGAAGCTTCATCAAGCTTGTCATCCCAGGTCGCTGCTCCGACGAAGGTAACATCCTCATTTAAATATTTCGAGGGTCATGTATCATGTTCGAATATGAGTCTTGAAGATATATCAAAATTCATCTTGTTTGCGTCATGCTTTATTCTGGCTGAGGATGCCTTGTTAGAACTAAGTGACACTGTGACTTGCTGCTATTTGGTCAATACTGTCGATCCCTTCTTTATAAATGAAATTCATTAAATGTTACTTTTGAGTCATTTGCGTATCTGTGACCTTGAGTCTCGAGTCACTAGTTGTTGTCTGAGTTCATACTCACTTCTAGTTTTACTTACCTCCCTTTCCCTGAAATTCTTTATTGGATTAGAGAACACTATCAGCTAGATTATATTATCATTGTTACTGAAATACCATGCGTTGAATCTGCTCGTCTTGACTCTTTTCCTGAGATTCTCTTTTACAGAAGAGGATTGATATTAAACTAAGGGCCTTGGCCTATTGTGTTATTTTTTTTAGATTCAAAGTTTTAAGTAGCTGTTAATCATTGTGTTTGCTCCAAACTATGATTTGTTGATAAAATGAAACTGATCTTGGTATTTTAATGTTTAGCTACAATAGTCCTGTCTAGTGTTATCATATTAGAGATTACTGGGAAATATTGGAAACCTGTTACTGTTCTTCATTTACAAGTTATATTTGGAACTAACTGCTGCAATTTGAGCTTACAAGTATCAGTTGGTTTCTGGAAACGATTGTTTGTTCTTTTCTGGGAACAATTGTTTGTTGTCTCATCTCAGCCTCTTTCTCATCATGTCTACATTTAATAAACTATCTAAGTATCTTCGTGCCAAGTGCGGTTGCTATTTATTTTCTTCACTGAGCCTAAGATGTTGTCATTTGGTGTGCTGGTCAGTTTACTAGAGACTAACATAGTGTTTGTTTCAAAATTAATCAAAGCTTATAGCATGTTTAGGTTCTTTCTTTTTTTTTTTGTGATTTTGCTAGCAAAACTTTTCTTAAAATGTTCTAAATACTTCCCCAGTTTGTTAGTACACTGTTGTAATTTTCAGACTAGTTGTCCTAGGAGTGCTTAAAGATTAAAACCCCATTGTGTTTGTCTGTATTTCCAGTAAGTTATTGTGTTTCCACTTTTGTACTTGTTTGCTGTTGGCAGATTGTGTTTTCACCCTTGTACTCCCTGAACTTTGGTATATAAATTCAATATGAGCCATTCCATTTATTTTATTACTCTCCTCCGTTTGATGTTGAATAGAGAGAGTTCGGGGTAGCCTGTAGTTGTGGCATTTCCTTTTGTTGCTGCTTGAACTTGCTTTGCTGCTGAAATGACAAGCGTTTTTCCGTAACTTCATGTTATGTATTAAGTTTTATTTTCAGCTAGAAAATTACATTTTCACTCTTGAATCTGTCCAAATTTTATTATATGAAATCCAGTGATTTTGATGGGTTGTTGAATTTGAAGTATAAATCTTAGTTTGTATGCCGCTAGGCTAAATTCCAAGTTTAAGAAATTCTTTTGAGCTTTGTGTGATATGATTTGCTATGCTAGAAGCCATCTTTCCTTTCTCATTTGTTTCTTTCAATACTATTTTCTAGATCATTATATTCATTATGTCATTAACAGAGGTGTATCTCTATTTCATTTTTACTCTATGTGGAATTGGGTGATTAATCCATATTTCTCTTTCTATTGCATGTGAATCTCCTTCCGAGTTTATTGGACTCCTTCCTGCATTTCATGGGCCCATGGAGGCCCAAATCCTTTCCTTCTCAAGTCGCAAAAAATAGTATACGCATTTCGAAGGCACAAAATCAATGCGTATGAGCTTATATACACTGATATACAGTGTCAAAAGGGGCCAAAAGCCCATTTTTAGCAGGGGAGCAGCATGTATGGCCCAGGTGGTTGTTACAGGTTTTTTGTGGAGCCGGAATTCTTCCTGTATATACTGGTATATAGTGCAGTAATACACAGGAAAATGGGCCAAGCCCAATGGACAGCAGCCAAAAAATTCTGACGGGCCTGGCAGGCCCAAAACTTAGAAACTGAGACAGGTCGATGAATTGGGCCTGCAAAAGCCCAATTTGATTTTTATTTCCTATTTATTATATATTTTGAGTAATGTTTGTTATTTTTACTAACTCTAACTTTATTTGTATAACTTGTTTGTTAATTAAGCTAATTAATTCTCCCCGACATGTTTGTCATTTATGTTAATTTCTTCTTTTGATGCCTCTTTGATGTTGGACTTGCTTTCTAGGAAATTAGACTTTAGTGGTAACTCTTAATAATGGGTCAACGAGTTAGTTAATTTCTTTTTTCAAAAATTAGCTTATTTTCAAATTTAGTCAGTTTTTTAGACTTAGTCAAAAATTTTCGAATTTAGTCAACTTTGCAGACACAGCCAATTTTGCAAAGATAGTCATCTTTTCAAATCTAGTCAATTCTTTTAAACTTAGTCATTTTTTTGTAAAATTAGTCAAGTCTTTTAAATTTAGTATTTTTTTTAAATTTAGTCAAGTCTTTCAAAGTTAGTCAACTTGTTTTTCAAACTTAGTCAATTTCTCTCCAAATTAGTCTACTTTTTAAACTAATCAAATTTATTTTCAAAGTCAAATCTTTAAAAATTAGTCAAATTTCCTAATTGTCGGATAACCGCATTTAGTGGCCATTTCGAGTGCGTAAAACCTTCTCGAAGTGGAAATGTGAACTCGAACCTGTTCTCTGAATTTTAAAAGATTTTTCTGTTAGGTCTTTTAAAATAATTTAAAGGTTTCCTAATTATCCGCAAAATTAGGTGGCGACTCTGTTTTTTCTTTCGAATTTCGAGAATTAGTTTTACTTAAATTAATTGAGTTGAAATCGATTTTTAATTTTCAAATTTTTTCTTTTTTTAAAAAATAAAAATTCATTTTTCGGCATAACAACCGCTTTAGCTAGTGTTGTCTTACCAAGGCCACCCATTCCAACAATAGGAACTACAACTAGATTTTTTCCATTTGCATCTTTAGACAATAAACGGTCAATAAAATCCTCTATTTCCTTCTGCCTGCCAAAGATATCAGAATCATCATCCAAAGAAGTTGAAGGTGTTCTAGATTGTTGTTTAGTCGAAACAAAATGTTTCTTTAAGCCAAGGCAGCCAGTTTGCTTTTCCAACACCTCCAATGTTTCAATGGTTTCTTCTAGATTATCATTTATGTTAAGAAACAAATCATACTTACTTGCTGGTTGCTGGTTGTTTCTGCAAGATTTTGATGCTGACCTTCCACTTTAAGCCTCAAAGCTTCATAATTGACTTCTTTAATCAAGTTTTCAGCAGAGTCGATAACATTTTGAAGCTCATTAAGCCACTGGCCAACAAATTCATTTGATGCCTGCTTATTCTCAGCATTAGTTATCACAGCTTGAAGACCAAGCAAAGTCCATTTCAGCTTCTCTAAGATCTGAACATCATTCTTACGCTTCTGAAGCATGTTGAGCAGATCACCTTTGGAGCAAGCCTATCAAAGAGAACATTCAACGCTGAAGAGAGAAATGTACCACCAACTGCTGAGACAACCTCCATTTCTGAAATTCGCAAAGCAAAAAACAAAATGATTTTTGAGAAGTTACCTTTGATTACTAACAACTTCATTTTACCAGTTGAATGCTAAAGTAATATATAATCAAGAATTATTTTTATCTCTATCTCTCTCTTTTGCTAGTGGTACAAATATGTTTTAGCTATAGTCTACAACTGATAGCCATAGAAAAAAAATTAGCAAACACTGGTTTCTTGACTACTCATTACTTTCTCAATTCAGTAATTGAAGCAAGAGAGTGCATGGTAAATTACAAAATGGTTCCCCAAGTGGGGGACTCAAAAATAAAAGAGTTCAAAATGATAAATTTCTACACAACTTATTATTATGGTGCTAAAAGCGATTACCATATCATAAATATGTTGGTACAGTGGTAACTTTGTATCCGTGTGACCTTTAGATCTCAATTTTGAGTTACTAAAATAGACACTAATATTTGTATTAGGTTAGATTGCCGATCCTTATCACATTCATTTGGTGTGACTCTTTTTCTGAATCCTACTAACATGAGATGCTTTGTGCATTGAATTGTCCTTACCATGTACACTATGTATTAAAGCTCAATGTTTGGTGACAGAGTTCCTTGATCAAGCATATTTGCAGTTCTAATATGTGATTTTGAAGATAATAATAGATAAGCATAATTGCTATATTAATAGTCTGTTAGCAAAAGATACAAATGTCTAATATTTTAACTCGGTGAATTATTAAGTAAAGATTAAACAAAATATATATGTTAGAACTTGTTGAATAATACCAACATCCTGCCTATAAAAGGACCCACCAGGGGTTGGTGTGGTCCAGACCTGAGTCATGATCGAACATGACACATGTTTGATAGATGTAGTTAAGAAATAAAGTTGTGTCTTTGCTATCAACTATAACTTTTGACATAATGGTAAGTCCTTGATCCTAACAAAATTTTTATACTTTCTCAGATTTAATTTAAATGTCGTACTTTCTTTTTTGACATGTCTCATATTAAATAAGTCTCTCAATTTCTATATTCTGCAATGTTTTACCATAAGATTTAAATAACTACACATATCTTAAACTTAAGATTATAAATTTTAACAGTTTCACTGTATTTTAGACCATATGCTCTATTCTCTACCTTGACTATTAGTTTATTGTAAAGTTGTGGAAAAGGACTAAAGCGTAGGGACAAGAGAACAGAAGTTGTGCAAAAAATAGTTTATAAAGTTCAATTCTCACCAACCAAACCTACCCCTCTTAAATACACACCCAAATCTATGTATCTTTTTATTTTCTCCATAGTAAGTTATTATTATCTCTGTTTTAAAAAAATAATCTGATTTGACTTGACACAAAAGGATTTAAGTTAATTTAGATTAATGAGTGCTACCTATTTGTCTTTTTATTTGTCTTTCTAAGTTAATGTAAGATTAATGAGTGTGATAAATGTGTTTACATCAAAGGCACTCCAAATAATAAGTTAATTGTTTGTTTGTATGTTGATGATATGTTGATCATCAGTTGAGACTTGGCTGACATAAATGCTACTAAGCAAGTGCTTGCTAGTAAATTTGAAATGAAAGACCTTAGAGTGGCTGATGTTATCTTAGGAATCAAAATTCTTCAAATTCCACAAGGTTTGGCTTTTTCACAGTCTCACTATATTGAAAAGGTACTTGACAAATTCAGGTATTTGAATTTCAAGATTGCCAAGACTCCAATGGATGTAAGCTTCGCGCTTAGAAAGAATAGTGGTGAAAGTGACTTACAATTGGAGTATGCAAGAGTATTGGGAAGCTTGATATATATCATGAATTGTACACGATCAAATATAACATGTGTTATTAGTAAGCTGAGTTAGTTCACAAATAGTCTCAATCAAACTCACTGGATAGTAATGAAGAGAGGTTTAGGGTGTTTAAAATATAGTCAGCACTATGCTTTGTATTATGATAAATATCTAGTAGTAATTGAAGGATATAGTGATGCACATTGGATAACTAGATCAAACAAAGTAAAACCACTAGTGGATATATGTTTACTCTAGGTGGTGGAGCAGTTTCTTGGAAATCATCCACACAAACATGTATTGCTTGCTTCACTATGAAATTTGAATTCATCGCTTTAGATAAAGCTAGTGAAGAAGTTGAATGGCTCCAGAGCTTCTTAGAAGATATCCCTTTCTGGCCAAAACCATTAGCACCTCTATGCATACATTGTGATAGTCAGGATACAATTGGTAGGGTAGGGAGCATGACGTACAATGGTAAATCATGTCACATAAGACGGAGATATAATAACATTAGAGAACTACTCTCTAGTGGAATTATCACAATTGACAATGTAAGGTCAAAAGATAATGTGTCGGATCCACTTACAAAAGGCCTAATTAGAGAGGGAGTTGAAAGTTCATCTAAGATGATGGGTTTCAGGACTAGGACAAGTCAAACATGATGGTAACTCTACCTAGCAAACTGGAGATCCCAAGAGCTAGGTTCAAGAAAATCAAACAAAGTTGTGTTTGACGGTCCAACATTGTCAAATAATCTAACCCATTCTCATGATGAAGACAATGTCAGTGATTAGGATAAAGTTTATACTGAAACATTTTAATGATTTCTAAATTTGGTAAGGTATGACCAAATAGTTTTTCTATGGCAGTAAATATTTAGAAATCACTTATATGGGAGTAAAATGGAACCCCTTTCAAGAAGAATGTTAGTAAAGGTCGATTCTCTAAGTTCTCATGACATCGGAAAGTGTTCATGGCTGAAAGGAACAAAATCGTGAGAACTGTAGATTGTAAAAGACTGGTTATGGGCCTTATATTTGTCTAGGCGTACATTCAAATTCGACGGTTCAAAGATATCGCATCTATTGATTGGTCAAGTGCATCCAATATAAATTCACTATGGAAAGTTCAAAGGGAAACCCACATATCCTGGTGCAACTAGTCTTTATTTGAAATCACACATGAGTCTGTGTATAACTATTTTTCATGTTATCGTCATTCCCATTCATTTGGGGGATTGTTAGGTTCAATGTATAATGGATGAATGGATAATGGTACATTGTATAAAGATTGGTGTATTGAAAATTATGAAAGTTGCAACTATGAATGAATTCATCTCATTCATGAACATTCATGCAACTTTTCATATTTTGATGCAACCTGTCGTCTACTATACATGAATCATTATATCATCCTATTGGCTATAAATATCTGAATCCTTCTTAGATATTGGAACAACTTAAGAACTTGAAAACTTAAGAGAAAAATAAGGAACTTTTGGTAGAAAAGTTTAAGACAGGTTTCAAGAAGGAAACGTGTTGTTTCGAAAAATTCAAGTGTGATTACAAGTCATTGAGTGGTTTGCTGGACAACAACTTTAAGGTACCATTATTTGTTTGTCGTGAGTCATTTTATCTTGGGAGGATATATTCCATAACCTCGGGTACTTAAGGGGAATAATTCTTAAGAAAACTCTGTGAATTTAGAGGACTTGACTCTTCTCTCCTTTCGTTCTTGAAATTGATTTAACATTACATTAATTATATGAAGTTATTTCATTGAAAATTTAATGTTTATACTACACAATTATCATTATTACTTATAGTAACAACATATACTTGTCTGGTGACACCAAGCCCAATATTGTGGTAACATGCGTATGAAAAGAAACAAAAGTATATTTCTGTCATGAAAACTGGTGTGTTTTTTTTGAATTTCCTGGAAGTAAGATACAACATCAAAACTACCCATCAAAATGGCAGTGATTACCTATAAGGTGAAAGCGTGCCACAAGTTAACGGGCTGTGGGATTCAGGCGAAATGTGAGGATCCAGATGGGGAATATGCGGCAGTGCATGTATTATGAAAGAAGTGGCATTACAACATTTGTAAAATTAATAGTATGTTTAGTCGTGCATTAGCGTTTGTTGGCAAAAAGTAGAGTGTGCAAGTTCTTTGGATAAGGTGAACCTGTTACACAGGTTATAGTAAGAGGGTGTGTGGGTTTGTATATAAAAGTGAACAAATGAAGAATTTGGGAAACCTGAGAGCGAAAATTCTGATGAAAGAGGGAGAGTAGTGTTCTTATTATCCCCAAATTGGTAAAGGTTGTACAGTAAAGTGTGTATATATATACACATATAACCCCACAGTAGTTACAGTGTACCTCTACTTTATGGGATAAAAGCCAATGCTAATTGTAACTAATTTCAACTAACTAGAGTAACTAATTAAGGATATTAACTAACTCTAAGACTAACTAGTTAGCAGTTAATTAATCTCTAATAAAAAGAAGTGGAGTTACAATATTGTAAAAGATAAGAATATGTTTAGTTGTGCGCTAGTGTTTCATTGTTATGTAAAGTGTGGGCAATGGCGTTCAGATGGAGAAGATGCAGTAGTGGGAGAAATAAGGTGAGTAGTGTGTGAATTAAGGTGAGAACTTATGGTGGGCGCAGTAGCTAATGCAAAGCGTAAGCCAATATGTAATCTGCATACAGAGGTGAAATGGTGAGAATGGTGAAGGAGAATGCAGGGGTAAATGGCCAGTACACTTGAAAAAGGAAGTGTGATTGAGTTAAACACTGGGAAGAAGTGAGCAGCAATTGTGGATACTTGTTTTACAAAGTGCCAGAAGACTAAAACTAAAGGCTATCTGGTGCAATGAGATTTCTGATACACAAATTATTAAAAAAAAACAAACAAGGAAGACGGATGATGGGTTTTGGTTCTTACAGTTGAGCCTGATCTATATATTGAAGCCATATGCATTAGACAGCAGCACAAATTGGGAAAAACGGAGCATTCGTTCTTTTTTCCCTTTTATTATGTTTCTGTTCTTTAACACATTCTTTCGTCAACAAATAATGAACCTGGGATGCTATAGGTTTTTAAGATTTAACAAAGTCGTCATCTTGATATCTCAGGGCTGCGTATTCGAGAAAGAGCATACCAAAACATTGGCTGAAAATCAAATATGAAAATAAAGAAATGATTAGACATCTTCAAATAAACAAAAGAATATGTTCTACTTGCATAAATATTATTTGAACTGGTTTCATTTGAGATATATATGCTTAGACCACAAACAATGATGCTGAAAAACAAGACAAATCACAGCGTGACAAGCCAAAACAAGCCATAGTTTCCTGCTTTTTTTTGGACAGACTGGACAGAGAAAACCATTATGCCAAGGTAAGTGTTCAAGGTATCATAAACAACTATGCCCGCTTGCTGCTGCCACCCCTTGGACGGTTGCCCATTTGTCCACGTCCATGGCCATAACCATAACCTCTGCCACCTCCACCCCTGGCTCTTCCATATCCAGAGCCTGAAACCATAACATACAAATATCCAAAACCCAAAATGCATTTATAACATGATAATCCCTCCATTCACTTTTACGCATTACTATTTCCCTTATCGAGGTCAAATTATACGACAGGCCTCCACCTCATCCCCAGATTGAGTACCCACCATTTTCTATCAAAACGAAACAATATACATCAATATCAGTAAGTGTTAAAGAGTCGAACGGCCCAAACCAGCAAGAATTCATGAGGTAAGGAGGAACACCTTGATAGTTATCAAATTCATCTTGGTAATTTGTATATCCACCTCTGTTCCAACCACGTCTCCTCCAGAGTTCAATAGTTTAGAACTCTCTCCTTCTGATGTAACACTATGATACAAGAATGGTTCATCACTATCAACTTTCTTATCTGATGATTCGACCATTAATTTTATGTGAAGCTTCTACACCATAATAGGATTCACCACCAGACTCTCTTTTTATCTCTTCAATAACCAGTTTATTAGCTTCAAAGCTTTTGAAAATTATGTCGTTTCTTTCTCCACCTGACATTTGGCCTTCAAGGCCAACTTCTTCATTTGTTTGAGCTTCATCTTCTTTATTTGCTTCCAGTATTTGGTGTAAGCCAACAATAGACCTTGATATGGCTGACGTTTGATCAGAGACTTCAATTTCTAAATATCTTCATCAATTTGTTCTCCATACATGTCACCACTAGCATATATAGTTTCAGATACTAATTCTTGAGGATCTACTTCCTTGATTTCTTCAACAACAACTATCATATCACTAGTAAGAACATATTAGGAAGTTTCTTGTTGCATTTCGATGACATCAATGTCTTACTTGTTCACATGATCAACTGCATTATATTTTGAATTCTCGATCCAGTCTCTTCCAAAATTAATGGAAGCCATAACATCTATTACTCGAGTATCATCTACTAACATCTTCCCCGGTCTTCTTCTTCTCCATAGCTTTCTTAATTTGAGTCATATTTCTCTCCTTATCTTGGCAATATCTTTTTATGTGTCCTATTTTGCCACACTGATAACACCTTAGGGGCTTCTTACTATAATTGTTCAAAGTCTCTTCTTTTTTTCTAGATGAACTTGAACCACCTGAGGATCGATTATGCAATATATCTCTTGCTTTTTCCTTAAAGTTCCTCTTGTAGGCTACAAAAGCATTTTTCTTCCCCTTCATTAACAAATACACTAGTCATCTGTTTGGCTAGTAACTCTCGAGACAACAATAAATTCTCAAATTCCTCCCAGGATGGTTGTTGCGTCCATCCTTGAATTGACGTCACAAATGGAATACATTCAAGCTTCAAACCACGAATGATGATCTTCTCATTCGTGCTTCAGCAATAGCCTCATCTGAATTCTACAAAAGATATCTCACAACATAAGTTCTTAATCTTTAAAAAATACTTGGCGATAGAGAGATTACCTTGAATGTTGTTAGCCAATTCATTCTCTAAAATTTGTAGTCGAGCTTCATTCTTCTTGTTGAATAAACGATTGAGGGTGCTCCCTATTTCATGAGCCGATTTACACTTTATAAAATGATCAAATAAACCAGAGGACATTGTCCTCTTCAAAATAAACTCCTCCTTGGTATTAATCTGCTTCCACTTTTTGTATGTGCTACTATTTTTTGATCCGTCATCAGGAAGACTTATGTCACTCCCATTAACAACTTTCACAAATGCTCACCCATAAGGTATGTCTCTATACATGTCTTTCATACCTTATAACTGGATTAATTCACAACTCCATCCCCTGTCCATTTGCACAGTCATTGAGATCCATCTACACAAACTAGTTGAATCAATCACTAATCTGATATTGAAGTAAACCCACAAGATAATATGGTTATGACTCTGATACCATGTAGAGAAATATAGCAGAAGAAAAGTATAATCGGAGAGACCTTTTGCTAGCTCAAGATTGTTAAATAAGATCGGAAGATTCAACTAATAAAGAAGAGGAAGTTTTGTTATGAGAGAAGACTACTTGAATTAGATTCAATTTTGGTTTGGGTTGTTGGTTACAAATGGCTAATGGACATTCCTATTTATAATTGTATAGGGATGTTTCTAGATATTATTCTACACACTTCTACAATAAATATGTAGATATTATCTTCTAAATATCTAACAAAAATCTAGATTGTTCTTCAAGTTACTACAAGTATCTTTCTTAAATATCTAGTATAAACTATCTAGATTTTTCTCTTAAGTATAAATATCAAAGTTATTATTTGAGATAAGTATCAAAAACACACCCAAACTATCCTTGTTTTTAGTTTTATACCTAAACTATTGGAAGTAGGAGTTTCATACCTTAACTATCACTTATTAGTTTAGAAAACGCACATCTATTTTTTATTTCACTCTCACCATGATATGTGAAATACACTCTCTCTTTTATTTTTAAAAAAAATGCTATATCACACTCCACATAGATAAAATATTTCACTTTGATAAAAAAAATAAATAAATTATTGTATTAGTTAAAATTTAATATTAAAGTATTATCATTTTAAAAATATTATAAACTAAAATATAAAATATTTTTCTCATCCCACCCAATCACTTCCTCTCACCATAACCCTCTCCCTTCTCCTGAACCAACTAATTTTTTTTAAAAAAAATTATAAAACTTTTTCAAAAATTCTTACTTTATCTCCCCCTCCCCCTAAAAAATAGTTTGGATATTATTTTAATATTTTTTGCTATTCACCTAATCCTTCACTTTATTTTTTCCTCATTTTAAATAAATTATTTTTTATTTGCCATAGAAAAAATTAAAATATTTTTTCTTATTACGATTATATTCCTCACACAAGTATGAAAAAAAATTCTAAGAATATATGTAGATATCTATAAAAAAAAAAGATAAAAATAAATTAGGAGCGGAGAGTAAAATGCGAGTGGGATAGAATTTTATTTACTTTAAAAAATTACTTTTTTTAGGTTGGAATGGAGTAGGGGATAAAGTTTGAACATTTTAAAAATATTTTATAAGAGAGATTAAAAAAATAAAAAAACGGGGATTGTTGGAGGGGGTTGGGGTGGATAGTGAAGTAGGTGAAAAAAATATTTTCAATTTTATTTTTTAGAAAATACTTATTTTTAAAAAATAATATTTTTTAGAAAATATTAATATTTTAATCTTTAGCTTTTTGATAATACTATTAATAGTTTATTTAATTTTTTTCAACGTGGAATATTTTATATATGTGACATGTCATGTGGTAAAATTTTTTCAATACAAGAAGAAAGTGTATTAGCCACACTATTTCTCATAGTTTAGATATAAAATTTACATTATCAATAATTTAGATATGAAACTCAAAAAAATGAAAAAGTAGAGATAATATGGAGGAAAAGTAGTTAAACATGTTTCTTTCTTTGTAGTCATTTTCAGCCGTTGTTTTCAAGTTTAAAATTCTTACGCAAGATAAGTTTAAAAGAAGAATTAATTGTGATAGACTTTTCTCAGGATGACTTGGTAAATTGACTTATTGATCAAAGTCTTTTACTCGTATTTAGAGTTCTCTATTAAGAAGAACTATTAGATGACTTGACCAAGTAATGTTCCCAGCTTCTTCATCGATATTTCTTGAGAAGATTTTCTGTTTGACTTAAATGTTTCTTTTTTTAATCTTCTTTAACCATGTTAACAAACAGTTAAATCTTGTCCTGCTTTCTCCCCCATTGTTATCATGGCTCTCTGTTTCTTACTTTTGCTGTTCATCCTTGGATCCGCTAGAGCTCAATCAAATCCACCTGATACAGTAGAATTAGGATCTTCACTTCATCCCACTGGACAGCCTACAGCATGGTACTCAGCTTCAGGTCGTTTTGCCTTGGGATTTTATCCACAAGGAAGTGGTTACAAGGTGGGAATTTGGCTAGTAGGAGGATCCAATAACACAATTGTGTGGACCGCCTTTCTTGACGATCCAGAAGTATCCGCTAATTCTACCTTGGCTTTCATTGGTGGAGCTGTAGTTCTGAAAACAAGTAACGGTGAGGATAAGACTCTTGCTGGTTCATCAGAATCTGCTTCTTATGCTAAATTGCTTGATAACGGTAACTTTGTTCTTTACAATCAAGATCATGAAGCTATCTATGAGAGCTTCAGTTCTCCTACTGATACCATTTTAGGAGGACAGAATTTACCAAGTGGGGGTAAATTGGTTTCTAGTTTCTCCTCCATAAACCGTACCTCAGGACGATTTCACCTCTTGATGCAGAATGATGGGAACCTTGTTGCATACCCCAAAAACTTGAATCAGCCAGTGGATGCCTATTGGTCTACACAAATTTACTGTGATGGTTGCAGAAATCGCCTGCTTCTTAACAGAACTGGAATCTTATTCCTGATCAATGACACTGATTCTTCAGTACTTCGACAATTATACACTCCACCTGTGCGCAAGGACAGAGCTATTTATCGGGCCACCTTAGATTATGATGGGAATTTTCGACTCTATTCTCACGAATTCAATTCCAGTGGAAATTCTAAAATGGTAGTGGAGTGGGAGGCGATTGATGATCTCTGTCTTGTGAAGGGTTTCTGTGGCCTTAACAGCTATTGTGTTAGAAGTAATCATAATGCACCCTCTTGTATGTGTCTACCAGGATCATACTTGAGAGAGAATGATCCAAGCTTTGGTGATTGTCAAAGGAACTTCACCAGAGGAAAGTGCATTAATGGGAAAGAAGATGTAAGTGTCTACAAGATTACTAGCACGACCAATTTAACCTGGCAAGATCCTCCTTACTTTGTTACGTCATTTCTTGGAAAAGAAGATTGTGGTAAATCCTGTTTGGAAGATTGTGATTGCGATGCTGTTGTATTCGACGAAAATGGACAGTGTATGAAACACAAGCTGCCTTTGAGGTATGTCAAAGATGCTCCTGAAGGATCTCACACTGCTTACTTCAAAGTCAGCAATCTAGCAGTGCAAAATCCAACAACGGATTCAGTGAAGCCACCGTGGGTGGTGATCTTGGTTTTATCAATAAGTTTCATTATGTATTCAGGTACTGCTCTTGCATTTTCAGGCTTTTATGTCTTCAAATTCCGGATAATAAAGTATAGGAAGCTACTGCAGACAGGAACCACAGGCTTAACAAAAGATTTCATACTCAGAACCTGCTCTTACAGAGAGTTAAAACAGGCAACTGACGGTTTCAAAGAGGAATTAGGAAGGGGTGCTTTCGGAGCAGTTTATAAGGGGAGCTTTGACAAAGGTAAAAACCTTGTGGCAGTGAAGAGGCTAGAGAAGGTAGTGGAAGAAGGTGAAAGGGAGTTCAGAGCAGAAATGAGGGTCATTGGTAGAACTCGACACAGAAACTTGGTTCGTTTGCATGGATATTGTGCTGAAGGCTCAAAAAGAGCTCTAGTTTATGAATATATGAGCAATGGTTGCCTAGCAAATCTATTGTTCCGAGGAGCTACTCGACCGGATTGGAACCTAAGAGTAAATATTGCACTAGATGTGGCCAGGGGAATCGTTTACCTCCATGAAGAATGTGAAGCTCCAATTATCCACTGTGACATAAAGCCACAAAACATCTTACTGGACGAGTTTTTGACCGCTAAAATCTCCGATTTTGGTCTGGCCAAGCTGCTAATGCCTGATCAAACAAGAACATTCACTGGTGTAAGAGGGACAAGAGGGTACTTGGCACCAGAATGGCAAACAAATGCCCCTATCTCTGTCAAGGTTGATGTCTACAGCTATGGTATTGTATTGCTAGAAATCATTTGCTGCAGAAGAAACATTGAAGTGTGTGTGACCAACATAGAAGAAATCCAGCTTTCTAAATGGGCATATACTTGTCTTGTAGAAAGTGAAGTAGACAAGCTTGTTGGAAGTGAAGAAGTAGACAAGAAGACCTTGGAAGGAATGATCTCTGTGGCAATGTGGTGCATTCAGGATGAACCAGCTCTTCGTCCTCCCATGAAAAAAGTACTACACATGTTACAGGGAATTATTGATATTCCAATTCCTCCATGTCCATTTCCCAGTAGTTAATTTCAGTAGTTGTAAGTGGTTTGGTTAAATTATATTTTCAATTATGAATTATGCACTGTACAAAAGACTACTAATATACTCAATAGTGGTTATTCCTGAACTACTACTTTACAACCTAACTTAGCTAAACCTAACCTCACTAATTACATTGCTAACAGAAAATAGGAAAGGATTATTTTGTCCCTACAATATAATTAAGTGATCATTTCTCTCTACATAGTATAGTGTAATTTTAACTGGAAGGGGGTTCCGTGTTGGGAAAGAGGTGAGGACACTATCAAAGTGTATGACAGGGTAGCAACAGAAGAATAAACCAAGTCTAAACTTTCCCTTCCATATTCAACCAAGAAGAGACAAACAAACTCGAGCATAATGGTAATAAAGCAGCAAAAAAATCAACTAGACAAATAGGACACGCCAAAATAAAACCAATAACACGAGAGCTGTCCAAAAATAAACTCAATTGGACAAGAAATTAAGTGGGAATCGCAATTTGAAGTTAACTGTTGCAGCTGAAAATTTAGTGCAAAAATCTGCACTTCTTCCTCTATATTTGACTCCTGAAAACTCTTTGTGGATGGTAAAATAGGACCTAAACAGGTCTATATATATGCCCCATAATAATAGGTCTATGGGGAAAAGTGGGTTGGTCCAAATTGGGCTCTATTTATTCACATAGAAAGGGAAAAAGACTCATAACCCAACATTCCGACCCTCTATCTCCGCCGATGAGGATAGTCAAAATGTTGGTTGCATTTGCATTACGTTTGGAAAATAGGACATATAACTTGGTTAAAGATAATGCAGGCTTGTTCGGACTTGGAATGGTGTAACCGCAATAATCTTCATAATATCATTTTTGATATTATCCAGGGAGAAAGGTATTCTTTCGTGGCACCTTGATAGTTTTGTGGTTGAAGGCTTGAAAGCAAGGAAGATTCTTTATCAAACCAATGGAATTATATGTTGATGCAATGGTTTACTGGAGTTTGAAGGGGCATACATCTCTCAGTTCAATTATTGAACAAAATCCAGATGCATAGTCAAAGGCGCAGACTAGCAATAAGATTTTTGTAAGAACTTCATGCATCAAGACATGATTTACCACTTAATATTTTGTAATATTCTGAAAATATAAATTCATGTACAAAAGGAGGAATTCCCCTAATCAATGTTCATATGGTTCTAGGAATCCTCCATAACATATGTTGCTCAGATTTTTAAAAAACATCAACGGTGTGTATAGAATCCTTCAAAATTATTGCATTTTTGAAAGATTTGACATGAGTGCATCAACATTTTTAAAGAGTCCGAACAAAAAGCCCATAATACATTCATAGCTGGACAAACAATAACTCTTGGCGCAATACACAAAAGAAGAAAATCATGTTAAGAGTCAGCATGTGTACGATCGAGTAGGTATGACTTATGAGGAACTAAGGTATAAAGCCAATTCCTATCAAACAGAACACTGTTGGATTGAATGACAAAATATTGTTGAGAAGAAGACAGCTTTTTCCAGATAAAATGGAAATTGGATTCATATAGGTTGTGTTTGATATGGAGGAAAATATTTTCCATAAAAAATAAATCGATTTTTAACTCATTTTTTCTTATTTGATTGGTGAGTGAAAAATATTTCTATTGTCTGGTTAGTGAATGAAAATAATTTTTAGAATATATCTTTTATTTTTTGCTAGAGAGTAAAATATATTTTCTACAAAAATAGTTGTTCACATGAAAATCAACCCTAGTAATTGATTCAGGACCCAACACCGACTATGATGTGGCACTCAACTCAACTTCCGATTGAAGATTCGATTTTTAAATTTAGACTTGACCCCCACTTTCGAAGAAAAATTAGACCACACTCAACTCCAGACCTAACTTTTGAATAATTTGACTTTCTTAAAAAGTTTTTTTTTTTTACATTTTTGGGGCGTGAGGTGGGTTGGGGGGAGGGGGTTGGAGCACTGGTAGGGGAGAGGAGTAGAGTGTGGGGTTAAAAAAATATTCATA
>JAABOM020000012.1:15359196-15377047 GCA_011800125.2 Solanum clarkiae | reverse complement strand
TTCTTGGGTGATGTTATAAGATTGTATTATCACTATTGGTATGTGTAAATGTTGTTGGAATAGTTTGGTTAGAGTTGAAAAAGGTTTGAAATTATTGTCGTCAAAATGTAGCAAAGGGGGGAGTAATGTTATGCTGTCCATTTGTAAGTTATGTAGAAATGTAGTATGTTATTTCACGACTTATCCCTGATTTGGGACTGTTTTTAGGATATATTAAGACTGGTTTTATGTGATAAAATCATTGAAAATAATTTTGGTAAAGTTAAAACAGTTTTGGGATTATCGACGTCGAAGTATGGTGAAAGGGTATAACATTATGTTGCTTGTTTGTATGTTGAGAAGAATTGTTGTGTGTTGTATTTTGTGGGCTGTAGTGGGACTGTTAAGGGAATGAAAATAAGATGTACATGACATTTACATAAGAATGGTTGTTAGAAAATACATTTAAAAGTGAAAAGGTTGAAGAAATGTCTTTGCGTCACTAATTGAACGCTTGTTGTCCGGATGATTATTTTTTATGATATTGGACTACCTAGAAGTGTTGTGTTGCTGCTAATAATAGTTTTATTGCCCAATATAGTGTAGATAATTATTTGAGGGGAAGGCAGCCACTCTAAGGTAGTAACGAGGTTATACAACAAGGTATGTAAGGCTACTTGAATTCGTATCATTTGGCATGAAACATAGAACCTTCGGTAAGTAAAGGTAATTATCTACTCCAACATGACAAGAAGCCATGTATCCACTCTTTCAATGTTCATATGCTCCTATATATGGCTACCTTCAAATCTATATACATAGATGGATACCAAGCATATGAGTTCTTGATGCTAAATAAAGTTCATGAGCTATTTCATTTCATACACATTTCGTTGTTTATGTAACATACTCTCTTCATTGTCATGTTGTCTTGAATGATTATTTTTAGGTTATATATTGCATATACAGTCCTAAAGTTCCAATATTATGACCACCAAAAAGAATCATCTCAAAAGGTAATTGAAAGATAAATATACATTTTTGATAGATGGTAGCCCGAGGGGGTGGAAGTAACACCTAGCAAAGGAACGATCCTATCACGGGGGGTAGCCCCAGGGGTTAAGTAAGAACCTAGCGAGGGAAAAACCCAATACAGTTCACCACTGATCAGTTAGTCATTTACAGTTTATGATGTGCATAGATTATACAGTAAAGGTAAAGCAATATAAAGAATATAAAGTATTCGATCCCAAAGTATATATAAAGGTGGTCCCTTATTCTACACTAGTGCATGGTTTCATTGAGCTGTTATTTCACATACAGTATTTGCTGCCTTACATATTCAGTATATTATCTCGTACTGAGTCCCTTGTGGGGGACCTGCATTTCATGCTGCAGGTACAGGTGCTAGTAGATCTCCCCAGTAGAGTACAGGACATCCAGCTGCTGTTACCAAGCTCCAGGTTGTTCCGGAGTTTGTGTGCATCTAAAGTTTATATGTTTGTATTGTATAGTTATTCGAGGCGGGGCCTGTCCTGACCCTTATCAGATACTCTTTTATTTAGAGGCTTTGTAGACTATGTAAATTGAGGTGTGGTTATGTCTCGTACTTTTAATACCGTGGCCCCAACAACCTAGTCACGTGCATTTCCCTTTGGATTATATTCACTGTTTACTTGCATACAGACATGTTGAATATAGAAATTCTTTATAAAATGTATAGAAAGTGTATAAGTACAGGTTGGTTCTCCCGAGCCTTATCGGCAATAAGTGCCGGTCCGCCCTAACTGGATTTGGGGCGTGACAAAAAGCCTAAGTTGAGAGTGGATGCGAATAGTGGCCTTGGTTTAGGGAATAGATATTGTGTACTTTACCTCAGGCTAAAAGCCTAAATTAAGGATAACCTTCATTGTGGTAAAGTAATGAAGATAAGGTGGTTAGTTGGGAAAGAAAGAAATAAATAAAAAGTCATGAGCCGAGTGAGAAAAAGAAAAGAAGAGTACATTGATTAAGGAGATTAGCAAAAATGAGTTAAAAATAACGCACAGTTGAAAAAGACAAAGAAGGTACCCGGGAAAAGCTTGAATTAGGAGAATAACGGTGGATTTAGTGAAGATGGTTGGGTTATGAAGGTAAAATTGTTAGTAAACATGGTTCAAAGATAGCTTTTAGTCATCACTTGCCTAAAATGTCATACCAAAGCCCATGAGCCTATGTTACAAGTCATTAAGTCCTAAAGTGATCCAAATTCACTTTGTCACCAAGTTGGAAGTTGAGTATAGAGGCAAGCCTATGGTGTTAGTCATTGTGTATGAATTTAATTTGTGAGAGTGAGAATGCTTACACAGTCCTTGAGTTCTAAATGCTTTTTGAGTGAGTAAGAGGGACTTCTTTTTTGTGAGGGCATTTGCACTGCATGATTAGCATATGACTAACCCACTGATTGTGGATGGTTGATACTCCTTTGCTTGTCATAGTTAGATTGCCAGATACATCTTTGTGTTTTGGATTGCTTAGTAGCTTTACAATCTGGTTTTGAGAATGAAGGTTGGGTACCTAAATTAGAGTAAATGATGTATATGTCATTAGAGCAGCTACTATGTGTTTCTCATTGTCTGCTTAGATTGAGTCGTCGCTTGAGGACAAGAAACAGTTCTAAGTTGAGGGTGCTGATGTGCTGTCAAAATACAACATATTTGATGCCTAAAATAAGGGATTTTGTGAGTTCTTAATGCAACTTTTATGATTTTTATGTGTTTTTGTGTTGTTATTGCAAAAAAGGTAGGTTGGTTTAATTTTGGGAGAAAGTTACAGATTTTGCTAAAGTGCAGAACATACTAGCCTGCCTATGAGTCGTAGCCCAAGCTACGAGTCGTAAGGTCATCTTGTAGCAAGGAACAATGAGCAAAAAATTAGAAATATGCTAAGTGGAGGATAGCCCTACGAGGCCACTCTATAAGTCATAAGTCTCCCTACGACTCATTTAGCTGGGCTTGTAGCAAGAAACAGAGAGTCAAAATTTTAAATCAAGAACTGAAGATCTAGACTACGAGAGGAGATAGAGTCGTAAAATGCAAACTGCCTGATACGAGACCTCGATTATGACTCATAGGTCACCCTACGAGTCGTACCTGTGCAATATACCTGCTGTCAGCTGTCGTTTCTGTTTAAATTTTTAGGGTTGGATTTGTAAATACTACAAATACTCTATGATAGGGTTTACTTGGAAAAACCCCAGACTTGAATCTTTGCAAAAAGAAACTTTGAATATTCTCTTAAGAATATTTTGGGGTTTTAGTGTAGATTCTCATTTTCACTTTGAAGACCCACGTTTGGGGATCACAAATCTTTTATTGTACTCATTCTCCATCTATCAAAGCTTGTGGTTTGCAACTTATGGTATTCTTGTTCTTTATTTGCTTGTGTAAAATTCTCAACTATGTTATTTATTTGTATTATTGTTGATTTTACCTTAGCCATGAGTAGCTAAGCACCCACAACTTGGGGTTGTGAGAACCATGGGTAGTTGATTTGAAATAACCTAGACATATAACATTTCTATGATTGGTGTTTTGCATGTATTGTTTATTTCCCTTCATTTTGATTGATGTTTGATGATGGCCAACAACAAACCCCGTCTACTATCACGATCCCGACCAAAGTAGTGACGAATAGGAAAAGGGAAGTGAACGACAGGATTCGATTAATGTGTTCTTGTCTAATCAACCAAACCTGACCAAGGGGAGGTTGATTGGGACAATAGGTAACGTTTAGTTGGCACACCATGGTTGCAGACCAAGCACCATAGTGAAATTCGACCTTCACCTTCACAAGAGGGCTGGAAGAACCTAAGTTACCATCCTGTATGCGAATTCCCATTTATAGTTATGTTGTCTAGTGTATTGGAGTCAAAGAACCATGGATAACATAATTCCCAAGTTGTCCCTAAATTTTAGTGTTTTCTCACATAGTCAGTATAGTATTTATTTTTTGTTTTATTCTTAAATCATAAACCCCCCCCCTCGAGATTTTAGTTATAGATGCTCGAAATAATTGATAATGAATTCTTGTAGTCAAGCCTTGTATTCCCTGTGGATTCAACCCTAACTTCCGATTAGGTTAATTGCTGACAGTGATCGCTTTCTTATTGGAGCGTTAACATCATCAATGATATGGTGTTAATATAGCAATGACATGATGCATGTGTAATACACTTTTCGTTGTGAGATTGTTGTTATATTTTTAGGGTGAGATTAAATTCAACTGAAAGTTATTAAGGGGTATTTAAATGCCATGTAGTTAAAATGCTAAAATAGATTTTGCTGCCAAGTCGAGAGGACATTTTATGTATTTTCTCCATTCTAATTACATAATAACTTTAGGATTTACTGGTTCTGCAGCATGTGCATCGCATGTGTATAAAGATCGAGTTATATATAATACATAATTTTAAACAATAATATTAATATAATCGTGCAATTAAAGTTCAACTTTTACAATAAATAATAGGATCAAAGGAAATTATTAGAAAATGTACCTTCATTGAAAGCACTATATATCAAAGTTCTGAAAGCTTCACAAGCCATGACTTACAATGCAGTTGTATTATCATAAGTAAAATATCATTGTGTGTGAACAAAATATATACACCATCTATTTAATAGATTTATTATTTTTGAATTAAAACTTAAGTTCTTAAAAGTTAAATGTTGGGGCTCATCGCTCCTTTTATTCAATTAATTCTATAAATTCGTATCGCTGATTCTACCTCCGCTTTTAAAATATCTTTAGTAACCAAATTTTGAATAGAGGAGCTAAACATCTTCTAAATAAATAATGTCATCTCATGTCAACATAGTTCATTGCCCGTGTGCACGCTAAATATAGATATTCTACCCAAGAGTAATTTTTTGTCTACCAATCATTTGTCATATGTCTATATTTATTATAATATGGGATAAATATCAAACTTGATTAGTAGTTACTCCTCCATTTCAATTCTTTTGATCTACTTTCTTTAGTCAATTCTAAAAGAAATGATGTTTTTCTCTTTCAGATATTCTTTAATTTCAGTTTCTATATGACATGTTTAAGACCAAAAGATTAAATAATATATTGGTACGTTTGACATATCTTTAATTTATGGCCATAAGATTCAAAAATCTTCTTTGTTTTTTAACTTTATGCCAAATCAAATTAGGTCAAATAAATTCAAATAGATGAGTATTATCCAACACAAAACTTTTGGGTTCTTACTAATTTGCAGAGATTATAACCGATCCCCACATTTTATTTGTCAACCTATAAACTTTAGTACATTATTATGCATTCAGAAAGTATAATAAGAACATAATTTACTGTATGCTAACATGCATTAAAACATATAAATTAAAAAATTTAGTATATTTTGACAGGTGTTCATATGAAAATAAAAAAATTCTAAGTCATAGTATTTTCCTCATCAAGCAAAGCCAAATTTATGTCTTTGACATTTAATGAAAGCCATAATATTATTTAAATAAAAACTTCATATTTATTTCATCTAATCTCAAATTTCAAGTGCCGAGATATGATTATTTCATATAATGTACCTGTGTCATTTCGCTACAGGGAAGTAAAGTTTCGATGATCTTATATATAAACCTTTATATTTTTGTGAAGGAATAACAATTATAACTTTCAAATATATGTTATCTCTAATTATTTAATTTAGACAAAATCTAAGTTAATGAGATCCTTGGCCTTTTACCAAATGAGTAGAAGAAAATGATCTTTTGATCTCTTAGGTGTTTAAATGAAGATTTCTTAGATATAAAAATGAAAATCTCCGATTAAAGTGACACAAAATTTGAAAAGATTTATACGCGACCTAAAAATCTAATTCTCTCTACAAAACACAATTTGTATTATGATAGTTCCAAACAAATATATAATAACACTTCTAGAAAATAAATTCACCAAAATTTCAAATGTGGATGATTAACAAATATAAAAGAGAAAGGTAGGAATGTATAACTTATTTTGGTTATTTTTTTCTTCTTAATTCATCGGTATGATGATGTGTGTACAATCATACAAATCAAAAATTATTGCCTCATAATATGGAAAAGGGATAATGAATAATCTTCTAGAATCAAATAAGATATATAACAAACATGAAATGCCTAAAATTATTTCTATCAAAAAAATTCAAAATGGTATCCACGAAAAAGCTTTGCCATGTGAGAACCTCCTCCGGTGTGAAATTCTTTTTTTAAATCATAATAACCATACCCCTTTGTCCTCAAATTATTTTATTTTAATGGATACATATGGTCACTTCATGCACAATCTCTTCATGACTACAATAATTTGTATTACAATTTTGAATATAGTAAAAAAAAATTCACATTCTTATGCTAGTGATCTGTTGACTCAGATTAAATCAAACGCATCAGAATTTATTCTTCTAACCTCTTTTCTGAAAAAACAAAGATTAAACTGTCAAAGACTCAAAGAAATGAGTAGATTGAAATTTATTACATAAAAAAATATCATGTCATTTTTGACTAAAAAGATTAAGAAACCTGTTAATTTTGAATCAGTGGCATTTTGAAGCAATTAATTGAACTTGGGAAAAATGTTTATTTTTTTTTTCCTTTGAAGTGACACATAGCTTATGGATGATAAGATATTTCTTTGAACAAAATAAGGTAAATGTGCTTTTTCATAAGGATATTTTTATAATTTAATATTAAAAATTACAAAATTCATGCTTTTAAAGTAATTACTTTTTCGACATGTGCGCTGCACGTGATTACCGAGTCAAGTAATATGCGTCTTTGTACAATAATTTCAATCTTACAAAATAATATTTGATTAAGTTTTTTAATGAAACAATAAAGTATTAATTTTTGTGAAACAGTATAAATCATAAAGATTAATACGGCAAAAAATATTGTAGAAGAATTATGAATCAAAATGATATTGACAAGAATACAATTCAGATGTTGAATATTATAATTGCATAGGTTGCTTTTATATGAAGATAATTTAAAAATACATATCTTTACGAACTATTGATAATTTTAAAATAAAATGTATACATTTGAAAATTATGTAAATGGACCAAATATCAATTGTACCACATGAATTTAACCGAAGAGTATTAAATACCAAACTTTGAATGCTCGGTGTAGTAATCAATTATTTGGTATAGTATAACTCGAAGCAGTTTGGTAATTTTTTTTTTTGTTGACTTATATCCACCCCTACTGTCACACACCTATTTTTTTCATCATTTGTTCGCTTTTTAAGAAGAACGGATGATTTTTGAAAAAAAAATTCAATAAAGTGACGTTTTGAAAAGGGACTATTTTATTTATTCAGAGTCGTCACTTGGAATTGAGTTTAGTTGTTCCAAGTCACCTTATTTAATCCCTAATAAAAAAAAATGACTCTTTATTTTTTGGTCTGCAAAAAAAGACCGGGTAAGAAATTATGTTGACCGAAGGGAAGGTGTTAGACACCTCTCGAGTCCTGTGGTATTAGTACGGTCGCTTTACTGACAAGTTTACGGGTTAATATAATTTGAATATATTGTATTTATGAGTTTTATAAAAAAATATCATTTATTCGCTTTCTTTGATTTATTTTAAACTCGTTTAAGATCATATATAATATTAAACTTCTCATGAAATGTGTGCATAGCATCGGACTATATTTTAGACATGACTGATAGTACTGTCCGAATGGCTTCACTCAGATCTTCAATGTTGGAAGCCTGTTGGGCAATCTGGTGAAGTTCAGTTTTCCTGAGATTTGTTGGTTACAACAGTTAAGATACATGCCAAATAAAAATCTAATCAATAAAACACAATTCAAGAGTTTGCTTAAGAGAAAATCATATACCATGTCAGAAGTACAGTATGATTGTAAGAATGGTTAGCATGAACACATACATTGCAATTGTGATTGTGGATGGTCAAATACAAATCACAATAATAAGTAGATATGCAAATCACTGTAATAAAAAGATATGTAGGTGCTAAACTTAAACCTTTTTGGAGATCAGTAGTGTTTGACTATCATGATGCACAAAAGAAGAATTATTGAAGGTATTCAACCCAAACCTGTGGTTAAAGAAGGTGAGAAAAAAGTGGAAGAAAAAGAAGGCACTGTAAGTGCCAATGAAGATGATTATTTAACTGTGAATGAAAGTGATAGACTCTTGGCAATCCTAAGAGTAGTGAAAAAGAGAAAGTTGGGGGGTGAGCAAATTATAACTTTAATGTTTACAACTTACATATGATGATTGACTATATATTTAAAAATAAAAGAATTTTAATGGATATTTTTTAGACTTGAGACACGGATCCCAATTATTGGACATGAAGTTTAAGAGGAGAAAAGGATCTCTTTTTGAAATTTTGGTCCTCTGCCTACTAACTTTGCACGTCTTCATATCACATACTATAGCTCCACACCAAGTGCTTTGTCTAAACCCTCATCCAAATAAGGACATGATTCAGTTGCTTCATATTTATTTATGCAACTGGTTCCACCAAAAAATCATTTTTTTTCTTGATGTAAAAGGAAGTGGTTCCACTGAAAGTCCTCCAGGAAAGCCCCCAGTTGAAGGAGCTGAGTCTTCTGATCCAACAAGGACCAACACTTGGTGAGAGAAAGCAAGATATAAGGCACTCAATCTCATATTGCAGGAAATTCAGGAAATTTTTGGAGCACTACTGTGAACAAAAATGTCAGAGAAGTCTATTGCTTAAAATGAAGAAATCAAACCAAACCGGGGGTACATTCTCCATTCTTCATATTACTTATGTAAACTACTCTACTAGGAGCCAAGAGTCATAGAACAGAGGCATGTCCTTTCAGGCCCTACACCACCCTACTTGACCTATTTAACACAATGAGTGTAGATATATTTGATCACTAAAGAATTTTAAATCCTAAGTCATGTTAAAGTAGTCCTTCAAATCCACATATTCGCTTCCTCTTGACAGAGACCATAAACCTCAAGCATGTCAGAAAATTGTAACTCCATGTAGGAAAAATCTAATCATCAAATGTAGTCAACTCCCATGAAAAATAAAATACTTCGATGACTATCTACATTGTCCCAACAAGCATAAAAAGTGCCCCACATGGAAGAGCGCATGACCGGTATCCAATGCCTTCAATTTTCATCAAGCAAACCAAAGACATACTATTCCCAACCAATACCCAGTACATACAATAACTATATATTACTCTTATACAAATTTTCTTGTCTTTTCTTCTCTCTAAGGACAGACAATTTTCAACTAATTACTTGTATTATTCCAGCTTCAACGATTTGTATTTTCTATTGATAAATCAAAGCAAGATAATCAAAACAAAAGTACTTGGTTATCTTTGCCCTTACAAAAATAAAAGTATCATTTATGAATGTTGAATCAACACCCATACTAATATCCATAGAGCCTCTATGAAAGACTGAAAGAGAAATAAATTCTAATTGTTATTTATGCTGTATAGACAGGAGTTTATTGAGAGGGGGAACTACAACTTTTTTTTACCATAACTCTGAACTAACATATATTTGATTAATAGAGTCCTCAAACCTCCAATACTTAGTAGTAGCAAAATAAGTACAACATTACATAGACAAATTGAAAGAACAAAAATTAAGACTTCTCTGTCTTTCCCTTAATTTTTTTTCTTGAAATATCATCATCACTGATTTAACCAAAATAAATTAAACTTGAACAAAATTCAATGTCTCCATGAAATATTATTTAACTGAAACATACTGATATAATTCTCTTTCGACTAAAATAGCAATACCAGACAAAATGAGAAAAAATTAACTGAAACGTACTGATATAAATTCTCTTTAGGCTAAAATAGCGATACCAGACAGAATGAGTGAAAAAATCAATCGGCTATCTACATGATATCCTCAATAGTGCACTTAGTGCCCTTTTTCTTATCATAAGCAGCACGTCCCTTAGTCTTACGATCAAGTAGTGATTTCCTGTCAGTATACGCCCGAGCTTTGTAACAATCACCTTCGAAGGGTGAATACCAACATTTACAATAGATCTATTGACCTTCTTTCGGGTTATATGATTCAATGCGGATCACCCATTTTTTACGGTACATTTGGACGATTTTTCTATCACGTCCCTTGTAAATCCCACGAACAACTTAAACCTCGTCATCTTTGCTCACCGGCATAGATCTTATGTTGTACTTTGTACGTAACTCGGATGTCAAAGGTGCGCTCATCAATATCCGACGCCATGAAATAAACTTTCTCGCTCTTCCGGCGTGAGGAGGATACTCTTGGATTATACTTCATAATTTGTTGATTTCAGTCTCGCTCTCTTCTCTGCTTCTCTATAAATGTCAGCTGACGAAGGGACTCTGATTTTCTCTTTATACTAATAATTTTTTAACTCATTTATTAGCAGTAAAGTTGGAAGTTTGACAAATAAGGAAAAGAGTGACAATAGCAGCGGATGGTGCACAGGCACAAAAATGACAATAAGTCCACATAGTAGAAGCGGCCTTTGTCTTGAAGTACACGCTACAGATGCTCACGCTTGATGGTGACGACGGCTCCACCACATGAGGATCAACATAAGAAGATTCGATGGACTCCTACTTTTGTTGTGCCTATGAGTGAGCAGCTATGTAAAGGCAAAGATCTGCATTTGATTCATATATAGGAAAATTTTAGAAGTTGCATCGATTGGGAAAAGGTAGAACTTGTTGCAGCTATAGCAGAAAGTAGCGTCTGATTAATTTAGTGGATGGATTATTTTTAAGTTAGATTTTTTTAAATGAGAGGTAATTGTGTAATTTAAGATTTAAATATAGATATAGATGTAGATGATATATAATATTAAAAATTAGGGAGTATTTTTTGGTAATGAATGAGGGAGTTCATTTATATAGATATAGTCATATATTATAGATATATAGTTCGTTACCATTACAAATTTATTCATAGAAGAAAAGTATTTTCGTCAGTCTTGTCATTTGTTTCCTGTGTTCCTCTTGTTTAGTCGTTGTCATTAAAATCAAAACTCTCCATTTTTTCGCTTGTCCAATCGTTTACTCAAAAGTCCAAAAAAACTCAATGGATTTCTGGCAAAAAGCTCGGAGTTTCGCGGAAGAAGCAGCAAAGCGAACGCAAGAATTCACTAAAGAAGCCGCTAATCGTTCACAGGACCTAACCATCGGTTCCTCCAAGCTCTCCGATGTCGTTTTAGAAGCATCCAAACGATCCAAAGAATTCGCTGCCGAGGCATCCAAGAGATCCAAAGAAATTGCCGTCGAAGCTTCGAAACGCGCCGATGTTATTGTTTCTGAAGCTTCCAAACGTGCCGATCAAATCAAAGTCGATGCTCTCAAACGCGCTGAACAGATCAAGTTTCAGATTCCTTCTGCTGCGCTTTCTAACATTGTCGATTCCTCGCCTCCTCCTCAAATGCCCCCTACGCCGGCCGATCTCGAGAAGTTTGGAGTTACCAATGACTTGAGAGAATTCGTTCAGGGGATTACCATTAATACATTTCAGGATTTTCCGCTTGATGGTAATTTACTCTACCTAGTTTATTTTCGATGAGTTCTCTGTGCTAAATGTTAAATGACAAATTCACTAAATTGAGGATATTACATTTAGCTATGTCACAATTTCAATCTAATTTTTCTGATAGCAAGAAATGGGAAGAAATTCTTTTATTTTAGAAGATTTCGCTATTTAGGGAACTACAACTGTGGACATAAAATATACTGTGGACATAAAATATTTTATATGGAAGTACAAAGAAGACACTAATAGAAGCTCTAGAGAAACTACGTTTATCTTTTAGCTCTACAGGAGTTTGTACTGACAAGAGCATGTTCAAATTGTTTAGGAGTAACCTCCACATTTGGTAGTCCTCATTTATTTGAGCTTACTGCTAGTGTAACTATTTTTTTGAATAGCCCCTACATTCGTTATGCTCATTGTATTCATTTCATTGGTGCATGTATAATTTAACACATGCATAATGATGACACGATGTATAGAGCCAAACCAAGTCTTCAGGAACATTTTATTAATATTCCTCTCTAGCATGAGGTGAAACTTATAATTTGATTGTTGGATTAACATTTGAACCATGTGAAAGTGACGTCATTAATTTTTTAAAGGTGTCAGTAAAATAGCATTAACCTTGAAATCCATTAGAGTGGTTCATTTATAACCTAGCCGCACAAATTAGATCTACAATAGATGTACAACCTTGTTTCATTTCACCAGGTCCAGCTACTAGTCGTTACAACCAATTGCATGTTCTTACCAGCAGAAAATCCTAACTGTGCTTATATTCTATAGATTCAATAGTTATCATACCATTATATAATTTCTTAGCATTGAAATGGTTCTGTCAGGCGCTATACTTAATCAGCATCATCGATCTTGGAAGTGATGAGATATATAAATGTCATTGTGATTGTTTTTGGACCCTGCAAAATTTGCAAATGGAACATACCAATTCGAAAGCGTGGGTATTGAACACTGTTGACTACACTTCTTATAGGAGCTGCAAAGTTTGTTAGGTGTGGTGGTCAGATAAAATCATGAAGCGTTAGCAGTTAGTTAAAGAAAAGGTGTATATAGAATTAAGTATTTCCTCTTTTCATTCCTGAATTCTAATCGCAAAGACCAATTTCTATGTAAATAAAACTGAATTCATATCATTTTGAGATTCCCATCTCTTGCAATAGTTTATAGAGCAGGGCCATCTGTAATTCTTGGCAGCAGCCAGCAACCTTGTTACAAATTGTGATTTTCCTCATTTATCAACAACTACTAATATTACGCCTCCATCCCCAGGTAGTTGGTGCCAGCTATATGGATCCTTAATATTCGAACACTCCATTTGGACGCATTTAATTCCAACTGACTAAGCTATTATGAGAAGAAGTACCGATGCTCCTTTTAGGAGGTGCGAGAGATTGGATTTAGGAGCTACACAGAGGAGTAGAGGTAGACCGAAGAAGTATTGGGGGAAGGTGATCGGATGGCGATACTTGATCTCACCGAGGGCATGATCTTAGATAGAAAGGAGTAGAGGTCGCGTATTAGAATAGCAGGTTAATAGGCTAGTAGGGATAGGTTAGTAGGATTAGTCGGGTCTTTATATCATGTGGTGTCAGTATTCGTCTTATGTGTGTTAATTTTATTGTATTTACTTTCTACCGTTGCTTTCATTATTAGTCATTCTTCCTTGTTTATCTCTTCCTTCTCCCGTTTACATATCTAGTTTATTCTGCTTATGGGTTTTTGAGACGAGGGTTCCCCGAAAACAGTCTCTCTACCTCTATGAGGTAGTGGTAAGATCTGCATACATTTTACCCTCCTCAGACCCGACTTGTGGGATTTCACTGGGCATGTTGTTGTTATTGTAACTGTCAACCTACCACAATCATCCTCCTTTGTCTAGGCTCGGGAGCGGCAATGTGAGCAAGCTCACATTATTCTTTCCATTATTTATCAAAAGTAAATTGATTTACCTTACAATTCCTAATGCTTTTTCTATGTTTAATAACACTTTCCCTGGTTTATCTCCTTTTTCAGTCGCCTATTCTCAAAAGCAACTAGCTTAACTGAAGTATGTTTTTGGTGTGCAGATGATTCAGTGATCTCTGATATTCCTACAGTCTCAAATGTTCGGCAGGATCTTACAGAATTTCAGGAGAAACACGCAAAATTTGTTCTTTCATCTGTCAAGGTATGACTTCGGTTGTTCCTTATTAAACAAGGGGTATGATTTTTGTTGTTATCATCCTCACGGAGTCGATCAATCAAATAGACTACATCTCAGTTCCAAACTAGCTTTGGAGTCAGCTATATTAATCTCCTCTTATTCATTTCTCACTCATTTGTCTCATTTCATAATTCAATATTAAGATACTGGTTATTCCTTGGGGAACTCACAGAGTTACCCGCTCAGAGTTATTATTTAAGAAATCAGTCTTATGCGTTTGTGCTTAATCAACTGCAAAACTCAAGGGTCTCAAGTTTTGTTGCTTTATTTGGTGTTCTGAGTTTAGAAGTCCACTAGCTCTCCTGGTCAGCTTCTTTTGTCGGTTCATGGTACATCACAATTTTGTTGAGTGCTTTTATCTTTCAGCTGATGTGTACAGTGAAAAGTTGAAATTTATAATTGGCTATTTTGAATTTTGCTGCTGAATCATTTCTTTTTCGATTTTGAGGTCTATGGAAAGGGAAAAACTGTTCACAATGTGGAATTTTTGTCTGATAAACAAAATCAAAAGTGTGCTGTTTCAAAAGTTGTCATTGTTACTAAGAGCATTACTGTGGTGCGTTCGCAGGAAATTTCAAAGCTAAGATATGAGTTATGCCCACGCATAATGAGGGAGAGGAAGTTCTGGAGAATCTACTTTATTTTAGTTAACAGTCATGTGGCCCCGTAAGTACCTCACTGGAGATCTTTCATTTCATGTCACGTAGTGAATTAGTGATCTCTTACACAAACTGTCCTACTTCTGTCTGTATTTCTGGAGTATGTTGTGATGTTACGCAGAATCATGTTGGCTTTGTAATTGGGTAAAGGTTTCAGTATGGAAGAGCTGACTTAATTTAGTCAGGACTAAGGGATGAAGATTTTGACAGTAAATTAAGAATAGAGTTTTGCCTTTCCTGGGGTTCCGATGGTGGGAATGGACTAGGCGAAATGGCTGATTGTTTGATGATTACAGACTAGTGTCATTCTCATTTCGTCTGAGGCTAAACTAGGGCCTGACCTGAATTGTTTTTCTTAACCAATTTTTCTTTTTTTCATTTTCCTTATTTTATGTATAAGTAGGGAACATGTAAGATGACTGTAAAACGACGCAGGGTGTGATTTCAGTGATAATAAATGCTAAGGATGTTAGTGTGAAAATAAAGCTACTTGGCCTTATTCCTTTTTAAGGCTGAGACGTTTGTATCTTAATGCACAGTCTAATATTAAGATGTGCATTAAGATTTAGATGTCTGAATCTATATACACATCTAAATATTAAGATGTTGTGTTAAGATTTGAATGCTAAATAATTTATTGTTTATATTTTCTAATATTTGAATATGTAAAATTTTCTTTATTTATTAAAATTTTTAATAAAATATGAAATTAATCATATGATATATCAATCAAATATTTTTTTTAAAAATTATATGATGGCTGGTTGTGGTGATGATGAGTGTATATTGAGGATGGTGTTGTGGGTAGTAGCTAGTGATACTGGTGGTAGGTAGTAGAAGTTGGTCGTAGTAGTTAGTGCTGGCGGTTGATAGTTGGATGATAGCAATAGCTAATGGTGGTTGGCAATGTATAATGGTGACCGATGGTGGTAATTGTCAGTATGTTGTTGTGGTAATGGTGGTTAGTGGTGATGATTCTAACTTGTGGCTAGTGGTAGTGATGGACAACGGTGGTGATAATTAATAATAGTGGATGGCAACAATGGTAGTTGGATAATGATGGGCATTGTGGTGGCGGTGAATGGATTGGAATTGGTGAACTATCATCTTTGAATTGTTTTTTAAATAGACATCTTAATGTCAATCTTAATTAGTAAGACCCATTAAGTGGTTGTAACATAAATGAATACAATAACATACCTAGTGGAATCCCACAAGTGGGGTCTGGGAAGGGTAGAATGTACGTAGACCTTACCGCCATCTCATAGAAGTGGAGAGACTGTTTCCTGGGAGCCCTCGTCTCAAAAATCCATAGTGTAACATAAATGAATAAATAAATAAATAAATTTTTGGTAATGTTGTATTCTTCAACATTAAGGATATGCTAGAGACCTTCAAAAGAGGAACAAAAAAGAGAATTGAGGGCAAAGTACTTACAAAGAGCCTAATAAGTCTACAAAAAGAGGAACAAAAAAGAGAATTGAGGGCAAAGTACTTACAAAGAGCCTAATAAGTCTACAAACTCTAATTCCTCTATATTTGCTTCTTTACACAAAAAAAGAAAGAGACAATATAATTCCATTTAATTCTATGAATGGAATTGGACTTACCTTCAAAACATCTGCTATTTCTCTCTCTCCACACAGTCCACCAGATGCAATGTGGAATGAAAACCTTAATTGTTAAGATCTGAATCTAATGACTAAGATGTGAATGATTAAGTTTAAGACCTTCTCTAAGTTCAAATGAGGTCAGTTCCTTGGTAAAACTGAAAGGGTGTATCTCTGCAAAATGTATCTGGTTTACACCTCCAGAAGCCATAGATATTATTACATTCTACACATTCTATTGGTTCATTCAGGACATGTAGGAATGTGTTCTTGAAAAATCATTGCCTTAAACTTAAGCCACACAAGCAAAGATTTGTTAAAACTCAATCAGAGCATTCAGGTGATCCTTCTGCACTTTCTCTAATGAAGTCCCAAAATCCAAAAGGAGATAATCATCTAATCGTAATGAAAAAGTTGAAGATCTCTCATAAGGTTAGACAACCTTGACCAAAAACCCTAAACAAAGGCTAGTGTAAGATTAGTTAAAATGGAATAACAAATTCTCTTTCTAAAGATAATTCATGAATTTGTTGGACTGTGATGCATGAGGTTGTTCTCACCAGATTATCTTTCAGAATAGGGGACTCATGTTATGCAATAGATGACATTTATCTGAGGCTAGGACAAAATCCTTTCGACCAGCTATTTCATTAACTGCCCATGGCTTCACAGCTGTGGCAGTTTTCCTCATTATGTTTGTTGTTAAGTCGTATACGCCCAGAACAGTAAAGGATTTAATGCTGCACTGGTATAACAAAGAATTTGGCAAGGAGAGACAATGTTGGGACATAGTCTGCATCTGCTGCATGCTGTTGAAGAAGTGAATCAGTGGGTTTCTCAAAGCAAAGCTGAGGACATTTCCTAGTATAAAGTGCTTATGTATTTCCGGTTTGGCAAATAAAATAAGTGATGTCGGTAATGTGAAAATCATAATGAATTTTCTCATTCTCCCAGCTAGAAAGGAGACTAGGTTTTAGTAATCAGGTGTATACACTTCACACTATCTCAAGTGCCTTTTTACTCTATATATGTTGCGTATTAAAAATAATTATTATAAGTTGGTGAATTTAGGGGTTGTAACAAATTGGTGGTGCTAACACATCAACGAAGACCTTGTAGAAGCTTTAAGCTAAGAGTGAACTTTGCCTCCCAAATAAAAGAAGTACTCGGTAAGGATTTTAAATAGCTAATGGAAGCATATAACTGCTTTGCCAAGGAAAGTGAGGTATATGTTAAATTAGGAGAGAGTATTCAATCAATTCCTAAATATATAAAAAAAACTTCAATTGTTTTCTTTATAACTGTGGTGTCTAGGCAAGCTTGCATACAACTCGACTAATTCCACAGGGTACCTACTATCACCCACTAGCATAAGTACCGGGTAGCTTTGTCCACCAAGATTTGGAAGAAATCATCTAGGGTCTGTTTGGAAAGGCACTTGGTAATTGAAATTTGTGTAATTATCACAGTAGTAATTACTAGCCTAGTAATTACACAACCTAGTAAATTACTTTGTCCTGTTTGTTTGCCACAATGTTTTTTTCTTTTTTTTGAAAATTGGTACGGTTTGTATTCTTCAGCATTAAGGGCATGCTGGACACCTCCAAAAAAAATTAGTTGCAATTACAAGTCCCCTATCAAGCCCACTATTTGATTTATATCTATAATACACAGTTGTTTGCACCAAAAAGGTAGAGATACAATACAATTCCATTTTACTTTATGACTGGAATTGGACCTATCTTCAAAACATCTACCATTTCTTTCTAACCACACTGACCACCAGATACATGATGGCACTAAT
>JAABOM020000012.1:15331881-15352758 GCA_011800125.2 Solanum clarkiae | reverse complement strand
AATTTAGCATCAATTGGTCCAAATCATGTCATGTTTCATTTGAATTGTGCCAATATTGTAAGGTGTGGGGTGTTACAATTATTCCAATTTAAAAGCTATCCCACCTAGTTTTCAAGTAAAGCATTACATGACTTACAAAGATTAATAGTGAATTAAGGAAGATTTTTAAAGTTATGATTTGTCAAAGATATAAGAATGTTGACAATTGCCCTAAATGATGTTTGAAGGTCCCACGAGGAAAATACAATTCTCGCTAGGTGGTTCCTTAAGTTCAAGATACACTTATGATTTGCTACTTATGATTCTAAGTGTCATAATTTGACCAAGCTATGTTTCAAAGATTCCATGGGATAACTTAGCACCGAATGTGACATTGAGATGGGGTTCGATAAGGGAACCTTAGTAGCAACACTTTTTCTCATTAACTATGTGCCACCGTAGGAACCCTTTTAGGATGGCCTAATGGATCCATGTAGGCCATTTATGTTATATAACGATGAATGGGAAGTGAAGGAGTTCCACCCGACAAGTAGTCTCCCCGTGCCGACGTAAGGGGTTATGTTGGATTCCATGTAGTAGCTCATATGGTTATAAATATCGGTTAAGGTCTTCTTCCATAAGCTTATGACTCTATGTTATGATTCCATTATGTGTGATTTCTTATGCATTTACTCTTATTCATATTGAGCAATAATCTTTGTGCATGCTCATGTCCTACATAATTAATACATTCAAATGTACTCACATATACTCTATGCTTATATGATGTTACCATGTAGGAATCAGAGCTTTATTTGGTCATCCTCATCCTCCACGTATTCAAGCTAGTTAGTGAGTCCTCTATTCCAAAGACAATGTCTATGTTCTTATGCTATATATTAAAGTCTCTCTTTCTTTATGGTATACGTTGACTATAAGAGTGATCCCGGTTGCTTGTCTTAGCCCTCACTAAATTCTATGTTAGGGGTGTTGTTGGACAAGTTATGTATTATGCTTGAGATTTGACTCACTTATGTTATTCAAGTGTTTAACTCTTTCCCTTAGTCCCAATTTCCCTTCTTTATGTTTCTTATATTGTTCTATTTTGCTTCCGTGACTAAGGATGTGTGTATGAGATGCTAAGAGGCTTGTTTGGGTTCCTTCGGGTTCCCCATTCGCCATGTCACATCTAGGCCCTATTTTGGATCATGAAAAACTTGGTATCAAAGAACTAGGTTGTTAACAGTCCTTGAAGTCTAACACACCGAGTCGATTAGAGTCCTATTCATGGTTGTGAAGAGCACTATGATTATGAATGAGAGGCTATGAGGCTTTCTAGGAAATGTTTCCCTTCTTCTTGATCTATGTTGTGCGATAGAGTTAAGTTCCCTTAGGCTTATTTCTTAATTTAATCTTTGCGTTTTCGAATATGTCTTAAGCTACTTAAGACGGTGATATATCAAATGCAAAGGTTTGCAATGCTCTATGGATATTGACCAAAGTGGTGACAGAATTGGCGATCCAACTCAATCGACAAGTGAGTGCCCCCGAGACTTCAAACGGTAAGAAGAGGAGTAGTGAGGCCAAGAGGGCCGATTTTGGGGGTAAGTTCCAAAGTTCCAAAGGTGGTGGTGGTGTGGTACCTTATGCTAGGTGCCCAAGATGTGTTAGAGGCCATGATGGACCATGCTTGACCGGTACTAATTCTTGTTATGGTTGTGGGGAGATAATTCATAAGGTAAGGGATTTCCCTTGTAAACGCAATAAGAGTAGAAGAGGTGATGAGGAGGTGGCAAAGCCTAGGTGCCAAAAGTGTGAGAAAGGCCATGGTAGCCCATGTTTGAAGAGATCTAATTCTTACTTTGGTTGTAGCGGATTTGGGCACAAAGTTAGCGGTTGTCCTCATGCTCAACTCAAAGGTAGAGGTGAAGGTCATCAAGGTGGTGCCTCACTGCACACTAAATTTATGCTTTTCAGGGGAGGAAAGAAGGGGATGAGGTTTCCGATGTTGCTACTGGTATATTGAAATTTCCATTGGCTTTGATGTGTTTGCATTGATAGGCCCAGGTGCCACTATTTCTTTCACGATTCCTTCTTGTTACTAGTGGACTTCTAGTGTGCCCCGAGTTGTTGTGTGAATGTTTGGATTCTACCCCCTTTGTTGAATCTATTGTTGTTATAAAGTTCATAGGTATTGTTCCGTGTTCATATTGCATTAGGTCTTTCCTTGTGACTTGTTGGATTTGATGTGGTGGATTTTGATGCCATACTTAGGATAGATTAGTTGCATAGATGTTGTATATCCTTTAATTATAAGGCCTATAAAGTTAGATTCCAATTCCCTAATAAACCCGTCCTTAAGTGGGAGCTTGTAATGTAGTTGTGAAGGGGTAAGTCCGTTTCTTTTATTAAGGTACAATGGATCTCTAAGGGCTAGATTTATCATCTTGTAAGAGTTAGAGGTATTGAATCTAAGTTATTTCTATTGATTTAAATTCCAGTGATCAATGAGTTAGTGAATGTCCTTTCCGATATTTTGAATTTGGGGTGGTGTCTTTGTATTGTGATGCCTCCCAGATTAGTTTGAATCTCCAATATGTGTTCACCCAAAAGATCTTAGCTTGAGACAAAGAAGGTAGTTAGAACTTCCTAAGGATTATGATATGAGTGTGCATTATCATCCCGGTAAGACTAAAGTTGTGGTCGGTGCTTTGAGTAGGGTGTCCATGGGTAGCCTAGTTCATATTGATGGTGGTAGCAAAAAGGTGACTAAGGAGGTCCACCCGGTTGGCTAGATTGAGGGTTAGGTTGGAAGAGGTTGAGTATGGTCGTATTATGGTTGTTGGTGGTTCAAAAACCTTCCTTGGTTGATGATGTAGAAGCAAAGTAAGATCTTGATCCCTCCTTATTAGAATTGAAGGCTTCGATAAGCGTTGGCAAGGTAGAGATTTTCCTCTCAAGGAGGAGATAGTTCCCTTACGTACCAAGGTAGGTTATGTGTGCCTAGTGTTGATGAATTGAGGAAGAGGGTTCTTGATGGGGTTAATAGTAGCTAACATTCTAGCGTTGGCATGACTCCTTTTGACACTCCATATGGTAGACATTGTACATCCTCGATTGGGTAGTTTGAAGTGGGAGAAATGGCATTGTTGGGTTCAGATCTGGTTATGGAGGCTATGGAGAAGGTTAGGTTGATTAGGGAAAGGATGAAATAACCCAAAGTCGTCAAAGGTCCTGTGCAGTGTGGGGAGTAGGGAATCTTGAATGTAAGGGTGGTGATTAGGTCTATTTGAAGGTTTCACTCATGGAAGGTGTGGTTTGTTTGGCAAGAGAGAACATTAAGTTTAAAGTTAGCGAGTCCTTATAGAGTGAGGGAGACTGGTAAGGCCGCATACGAATTGAAGTTGCCTATGGATATGGATATGGTTCGTCCGGTCTTTCATGAATCTTGGTTGAGGAGACGTGTTGGTGACTAAAGTGTAATAGGACTCTTTGGGGTTGTGTACGTTGAGGGAGATGAGTTGACTTATGAGAAGGTCCAGTGGAGAAGTTGGGTGGATTGAGTAAAGGTTGATTTTGTAAGGGTGTAGTATTCGTCAAGGCCCTTGGAAGAATCGTGAAGCCGAAAGTATCTCTCGGGGAGCCGGAGCGGGCGTGAAGAAGCAATATATGTATATCTTTCATTCTATTGAAGCTTGTGAAAAACACATCAAGTCCTTTTTATGATTCCAAGTCTTATGTTTCAGCCCCTACATCATTACATGCATTCATGTTTATGTTGACAAGTTCATGATGATTCTAACGCTTATATTGAGATTTTGAAATTGGTGTCTAAGTGCATTATTATATTCTTGTTGGGGCTGATTTCTTCATGATTACTCTTCTTATATATGCCTCTTTGACATTCAGGGGCGAATGTTCCCAAGAGGGAGATATTGAAATGACCCCAAAATGTGCTCGAAAATGTGCCTTGGAAGTGCCCAAAATCGTAATTTCTATATATCTCAAAATCCGTGTGTGATATCGAAATCTGACTTCATATTCTTGTTCAGGGGGCAAAATTGAGTAGGAAATGGGTATAACACCAATTTTAGAGCAACCATATCAAAATTTGAATTTTTAAAGTGAGTGATTTCCAGTGTCCAGTATTTTTTTTGGTTAGTTTTCTTGTTCCGGTCCAAGACTTTTGGGTCTTGGGCCTAAGTTTTCCATATGTGAAAATACCTATACTTAAGTATATTTCACTTTCATATTATACAAGACATTCCCCAATACTCTCTCAAATACTTAGACAAATATTTCACCCAATTTAAGTGTCCCAAACTCACTTCCAGATCTCAAGAAACTCATTCAAGCTTCAAGCTCTCATCCAAATCTATTTCAAGCTTTTATTTATGTCATTTAAGACCATCGTCAGTCCCCCTACATCAAGCCAAGTTTATAGGAATTTTTGTTGGCTAAATTTTGCACAAGTACTGGTAGGAGGATCAACTTTAAAGGGAAATATGTCTTAGCACACAAAGAACTAGTGGCTCACGACCTACCATATTAAAGTTCTTTAAATTAGATTTGTAACACACTTGGGTTCACCTTATTTAGAGTTTGGATGAAGAAGTTACGCCAATTTCTGTAGAACTCGTATGTGCAGGGGTATATACGAGGTTTTGCCAAATTCCATTTCATTAATGGCATTTCGTAAATTTAGTTATTTCTATTGGTCTTTTGGGGCTTTCTATGCTATCTTATCACTTCCGAAAGACCTAAACCCTACTCTTAAAGATTAAATTCACTCCTCCCAATTGGAATACATTCTCAAATTCTCTCAAGAGCCTCCATCAAAACCCCAATACAAATTCAAAGAAACTCAAGAGAAAGCTTTCGATTCCAAGACCCACTTCTAAACTTCAAGTCTTTCACAACTCAATTTCAAGAAATTCAAGGTCTAAGGTATATGAGTTTCATTCATGGGTTCCTTTCACCCATGAAGCCCAATCTTCCTATTTTATGGAAATTGTATTATTTCAAGTTGTAATTCTTATGGGTACCTATTATTATGAAATATGAGCATGAAATACATTGGGATTTTGTCAAATATTATTGATTATGCATGAATATCTATTTTGAGCTTATACTATGAGCTAATATTTGTCTATTGAGACTATACATGATTCAAGCTATAAAATCTATGAACTATTGTGAAGTTTGATATGATTTACAAGTTATCCATGAAGGGATTTTACAATGATGTTGGTGGGCTGATTTACATGATTTTAAGATGTATTGAATTGACTATTTCATGATCTATACTCTTGCATATTTTGAGCTATGAATCTATGAACCATTGTGGGATTTGATGTAGGGTTTTGATGTATATTGCTTGAGGGTGTTACCAAGTACTGATAGATGACTTTACATTGAATTTTCTTGCATGATTTCACTTTTGAATTGCATGGTTTTACACTAGCACCACATACCCACCAAGTGTTTGATAAAATGTCCGGATTATGTATCTTGAGTTATTGAAGTCATAATGCATGACATATGAGTTGAATGATCTTATGATGATGAAATGAATGTATATCTATGGTAGTTTGCTCTATAGTGTTGTGAGATGACCACATATATAGAGGGTGTCATGTTCATTAACCTAATTGAGGGGTTGATACCTCATTGGCCTAATTGAGGGGTTGATACCTCGTTAACCTGATTGATGGGTGGGGTTGATACCTCATTATCCTAATTGAGGGGTTGATACCTCATTAACCTAACGGAGGGTTTGATACCGCAATCAACTAGGATGGGAGGTGGTGAACCCATTAGCCAAATGATGATCTCTTTCCACACATGTAATATGTTCTATATAAGCATATTTTTACCTCAAGCATCATTCGTACATGCCATATTCTTATTATTATATCAATTGCCTAAGCTAATGAATTTCGATTTTATGTTGCCTATCTCTTATTACATTTCATCCTACATACTTAGTACATTTAAATGTACTAATGCATACTCTATGCCTGCATAATGTTACCATGTAGGAATCAGAGCTCTATTTGTTCATCCTCCTCATCCACGTGGCTAGTGGTTCCTATTCAAGCTTGTTAGTGAGTCCTCCATTCCGAGGACAATGTCTTAGTTCTTAGGCTATGTATAAAGACTCTCTTTCTTTATGGTATGCTTAGACTATGAGGGTGAGCTCGGTTGCTTGTCTTGGCTCGCACTAAGTTCTATGTTAGAGGTGTTTTTGGACAAGTTATGTATTATGCTTGAGCTTTGACTCATCTATGTTATTTAAGTACTAAAATCTCTTCCTTAGTCCCAATTTCCCCTGTTTATGTTTCTTATGTTGTTCAATTTTTCTTCCACGACCAAGGATGTGTGTATGATATGCTAAGAGACTTGTTTGGGGTTCCTTTGGATTCCCCATTAGCCGTGTCACGTCTAGGCCCTATTTTGGGTCGTGACACAACCGCTAGCTCAAGATCATGTGTTGGGTAGTTCTTTTCATGCTCCTTTAGTTGCCTTGAAGCATCATTAATCACCTTACCTGTTGCATTAACACACAACCCAAACCAAACCAATTCTTGAGGCATCACAATAAACAACAAATCCGTTGGTACCTTTTTGAAAAGTTAAGATTAGAGAAAAGGTCAATCGATCCTTCAAAGCTAGGAAGCTCTTCTCAAACTCACCCATCCACATAAACTTCACTTTGTTTTAGGTTAACTTAGTCAATGGAGATGAAATAGAGGAGAACCTTTGATCAAATTTTCTATAATATCCTGCTAGACCCAAGAAACTCCTAATATCTATAAGAGTTAATGGTCTTGGTTAATTTCTCACTGCTTCCGTCTTTGGGGTCAACTTTTATTCCATCATCGGACATAATATGCCCAATAAATGCTACCTCTTTCAACCAAAACTCATATTTGTTGAACTTCGAAAACAACTTCTCATCCCTTAAAGTTTGCAAGACCACTATCAAATGCTCTTTGAGATCTTCTTCATCCCGTGAATAGTGTAATGACCCAACCTGGGCCTAGTCTTCACACGGTGAATGAGATATCTGAAGGAACCTCACCCAATCCATCTTTAATATCTTAAGCATTCATAGGCACTAAACTAAAACTTCCCAGAAATAAAATGAGGAAAAGGGTCTATGGGAATTTTATGACAATGAATGAACATTAATAAAACATGTAAGACTAACATATTATCTATAAAGTATACCAACTAACACATCGACGGACGAAACCAATAACGGTCGGTTTCCATAAATAGAAAAGACTCCATTGTTTAATAACATTGAAAGTAAAAGCCTTAATGGGCCAACAATCAATCATCTCAAAGGAAAATACAATCCAGACAGAAAATGGTAGAGTCGCAGACTAAGGGCTCACTACAATAAAAGTACTAGCCTTAAACACCAAAGACTAGCCACGAACCAATGGAAGAATACCTATCCCTACATGGTTAAATCATGCAGGAAAAATATGCATTAGTATATTAGATTGTACTAAGTATGTAAGATGCAATGTAAGCATGAAATTGTAATGCCATTACTCATAAGTAAAACATGTATACATAAGGTATTAAGGTACATAAATATGATAATGCAACAAGAGATACGCAATATAATCAAAATGGATAAACTTAGGAAATGGATAGCATAATAATAATATGGAATGTACGAATGATGGTTGAAGTAGAAACATGCTTATATAGAACATATTACATGTGTAGAAAGAGATCATCATTTGGCCAATGGGTTAACCACCTCCCATCCTAGGTGATTGAGGTATCAACCCCCGAATTACGTTAATGAGGTATTAACCACTCAATTAGGTTAATAAGTTATCAACCTCTAAATTAGGTTAATGAGATATCAACCCCTCAATTAGGTTAGTGAGGTATCAACCCCTCTATTAGGTTAATGAGGTATCAACCCCTTAATTAGGTTAATGAATATCATACCCTCCATCAAAGTGGTCATCTCACAACACTATAGAGCAAAAATACCATAGATATATATTCATTTTATCATCATAAGGTCATTCAACTCATATGTCATGCATTATGACTTCAACAACTCAAGATGCATAATCTGGATATTTTTTCAAACACTTGGTGGGTGTGTAGTGCTAGTATAAAACCATGCAATTCGGGATTGAAATCATGCAAGAAAATTTAATGTAAAACCACTCATCAATACTTGGTAACACCCTCAAGCAATATACATCAAAACCCTTCATCAAATCCGACAATGGTTCTTAGATTCATAGCTCAAAACAAACAAGAGTATTTATCATGAAATAGTGAAATCAATGCATTTTAAAATCATATAAATCAGCCCACCAACATCATGATAAAACCTCATCATGGGTAACTTGTAAATCATATCAAACTTCACAATAGTTCATAGATTTTATAGCTTGAATCATGTATAGTCTCAATAGATAAAGATTATCTCATAGTATAAGCTCAAAATAGATATTCATGCATAATCAACAATATTTTATAAAATTCCATCATATTTCATGCTCATATTTCATAATAATAGGTACCCATAAAAATTACAACTTGAAATCATACAATTTTCATAAAATAAGAAGAATGAATTTCATGGGTGAAAGGAACCCATGAATGAAACCCATATACCTTAGACCTTGAATTTATTGAAATTGAGTTATGCAAGACTTGAAGTTTGGAAGTGGGTCTTGGAATCCAAACATTACTCTTGAGTTTCTTGAACTTGTATTGGAATTTTGATGGAGGCTCTTGAGAGAATTTGAGCGTGCATTCCAATTGGGAGGAGTGAATTTGATCTTTAGGAGTAGGGTTTAAGACCTTAGGAAGTGTTAAAATAGAATAGAAATCCCCAAAAGATCAATAGAACTAACTAAATTTATAAAATGCCACTAATGAAAAGGAATTTGGTAGAAACTCGTATATACCCCTCCACATATGAGTTTTATGAAAACGGGCATAACTTCTTCATCCGAACTCCAAATAAGGTGAAACCAAGTGCGTTGGAAAGCTAATTCAAAGAGAACTAATTTGGTAGTTCGTGTCCCACCCAGTTCTTTGTGCTCTAAGAGGTATGCCCCTTTAAAGTTGACTCTCCTATCGGTACTTATGCAAAACTTAGCCAACAAAAATTCCTTTGAACTTGGTTGTAGGGGACCCACAATGGTCTTAAATGATATAAATAAGCTTGACTTACATTTTAATTAGATCTTTAAGCTTGAATGAGTTTCTTGAGATCCAAAAATGAGTTTGGGACACTTGAATTGGGTGAAATATTTGTCTAAGTGTTTAAGAGAGTATTGGGGAATGTCTTGTATGATATGAAAGTGAAATATGGCTAAGTATAGGTATTTTCACGTATGGACAGACTTAGGACCAAGACCTTAAAGTCTTGGACCGGAAAAATAAAACTAACCAAAAAATAGGTTGCGTCAGGGCGTGCCTGGACACTGGAAGTCGCTCACTTTAAAAATTCAAATTTTGATACGGTTGCTCTAAGATTGGGGTTATACCCATTTCCCACTCAATATTTTCCCCTAAACAAGAACATGAAGTTAAATTTTCAATATCACACATGAATTTTGAGACATATAGACATTACAATTTCGGGCACTTTCGAGGCACATTTTCGGGCACTTTTTGGGCTCGTTTCAGGTCGTGGTGTTTGCATTGAAAATTTAGCATCATTATTTGAATTGGATCCATGTTAATGCATTCACCAACCATAACAGTCTCCAACATGTGTTTACACAAAGATATCTCAATCTAAGGCAAAAGAGATGGTTGGAACTTCTCAAAGATTATGATATGAGTTTGAAGTATCACTCAAGTAAGGCTAATGTTATAGCTAATGCACTTAGTAGAATATACATAGGTAGTGTGTCCCAACTTGAAGATGATGGAAAGAAGGAATGAGAAAATGAATTTCATAGGTTGGCTAGTTTGGAGATAAAGTTGAGTGAGGTTGAGAATGGTGGTGTCGTGGTGGTAAATGGTTCTGAATCATCATTGATTGAGGATGTCAAGTCTAAGCAAGATCTTGATCCATCTTTGGTTGAATTGAAGGCCTTGGTGAAGGAAGTAAAGATAAATGTCTTCTCACAAGGAGAAGATGGGGTGCTTCGTTAGTAAGAAAGATTATGTGTGTCAGATATTGATAGATTGACAAATTTGATATTGCATAAAGCTCGAAATTCTTCCTATTCTAATCACTCTGGTTCCACTAAGATATAGAGAGTTGAGGGAAGTATATTGGTGAAACATAATAAAGAAAGACATAACTAAATTTATGGTCGAATGCTCCCATTGTCAACAAGTGAAGGTGGAACACCAAAAACTGAGTAGTTTGTCTCAACATATTGAGATTCCTACTTGAAAGTGGAAAACGATTAATATGAATTTTGTAGTGGGGCTGCCTAAGACTAAGAATGTAATAGCCCAATTGTTTTAGTTAAGATTGAGTCATCCTTTATATGATATAAGATGGTAGTCGTGATTTTTTAATGAGAATAGATTTTAAAGTCAATTTCGTAGTGTGAGAATAGATTTGGAGATGAGCTTAGGTCATATGAATCCTTTAAGTCAAAAACTTTCCTAGCGATGAAGTTTCAATGTAAAGTTTTGTTAATGTTAGGTGGATCAATGACTTTTAGGTTATATATACATGATATGATCAATTTCTAAGCATTTAAAGTATATTATATGTGATTTAGAGTCATAAAGGATCTTTTACAAGAGGGGTCAACTTCAAATGACCATATACCTAAAACATAATGAGTTAGGTGACCCATAATATATCAAATTAAATATCTTTGAATTAAATTTCCAATGATTCAATTTCTCCTTAATAAAAGTTTGGAGTAAAACATTATGGCCATTTTACTAAAGACATATAGAGCTGTCTGAAGGACCACGACAAGTCCACAACGCGGAGTGGATATGGACTCTTTTGGACAGGTTAAATGATGTCCTTTTGTTATTTTTTGAGGTTATTTTTATCCTATAACCTTTCGAGGTTTATTTTACTGTCCTAAAATTAATAGAAGTTAGTTTTTCGTAGGTAAAACCCTCTCCTTCACTCCTTAACATAAACACTTAAGAATCATCAAGAAAATCATCAAGTTAGGGTTAGCTTTCGAGATCCATCATCAAGGTAAGTTATTCTCCATAAATTTCAAGCTTCTTAATTCAAAGTTTTTCATCTATTCTTGAATCTCTAAGAAAATCTTAAATCATAACCTAGGGTTTCAAGAAAATAAATTCAAGAATTCAAAGAAAAGGATTTTTTTTTTATTCTTCTTTTTCAAGAATTAGGGTTCTTCATCAAGAACTAAGAACTCTAAAGATTCTAAGTCAAGAATTCAAGAATCAAAGAGAAATCCTTCAAACAATATTTTTTTCAAGTTCCTCCACTCTAAGGTACAAAGAGAATTTCTTTTCTCAAGAACAAGCATTAAGGTTCCAAGATCAAAGATTTTCTCCAAGAAAGCTAGTATTCAGCAAATTTTGATTGTACTATTAAATTTTCAGGTTGTAAGGCTATTATAACATTGTATTGAGTTTGTCCATGCACCCCACATTTAAGTTTCTTTTTTAATGAATTGAGAAGAAAATCTAGTTTTCGAGTTCCGATTGAGTCAATTCTTCTTTTTTGAGCTTTACATAATTATATATTGTCATTATTATCATTTTATTGTTGAAATTATTGTTTGTGGTTACTTTTTCATGAACCCTAGTTGGGTTAATGTTTATGGCTATCCCATGAATTATTTGATATTGATATTCATGATTTTCATGCATTATATAAAGTATTGTTCTAAATCAAGATTACATATATTTTTTAGTAAAGATGATGATTTTTGTACATCGATGAAAAGAATGATTCGAACTAGTATTTTATACATATTAAAGAGTTTTAAAAGTGCATGAGCATTGATTTTAGAAAAGTTTGAGCATTGAGTAAAATGTTATTTTGATAAAAGAGTTTTGATGAGATATGTGTATCTTTTGAAGCATATTTATTTTTATGAAAGAGCATATGATTTGTAATTGAAAGTATTGATGAATTGAGATGAAATTGAATTGCTAAAAGGGTCCACTGAGACTTGATGAGATTATTTGAATTGTTAATAGATATGAGTACATATTTTGGGAGAATTTTTAGCATCGATTTGGGTAAGAGTTGAAAGAACTCAAGTCTCATAAACTATGTTGCCAGCATAGGATGGAGGCCTAACCTCTTTTGTCCTAAAAGTGGGCTTAATTTTTGTGAATCCAATAATTTGAATCTTCCCTTACTCTAGCAAGGTATTGGATGACTGTGGTAATGACAGTGCAATGTATTGTATCATCACTCGTTCATATAGTGATGATTGTAGGTTAAAGAAAGTCGTTAATGATGAAAATTGAATTTGATTTAATGAAATTCCATATGGTTGAGTTGATTTGAAAGGTATTATTTTATATTGTTATATTAATTTTTAAACTTGCATATCATATTGGATTGAGTTGTTATTTACTTTTATCATTGTGTTTTCCCTCAGATTTTATTCTACTCGGTCATATTACATACTGTACATTCCATATACTGACGCCACTTAGCGCTGCATCATTTTATGATGCAGATATAGGTTTTAGAGTTCTCAGCAAGCATATCGTGGAAGATCTATTCAGTCTCAAATAGTGATGAGACCTTCTTGCTTTCAGAGGAACCCTTTTATTTTAGTTTTTTTTTTTATTGTCTTGAGGTATCCTTTAACATACGTTTGCACCTTCTTATGAGTTGATAGAGGCTTCATAGACTAAGTCAAATAGAATAAAGTGGAGTCTGTCCTACTTTCAAAGTCAATTTTTGAAAATTATTATATTTATTTGAATTGAAGCATTAAATTATTTTAATACAAGATATAAAATTATTTTATATGAGAATTCGAATGCCCACTTGAGTAATTTATTTTGTTTCATTAGGTTTTCAGCTAATTGAATAAGTAAATTCAACCAAGAGGTTCGCTTGAGAACCAGCAATAATTTTTGAGTATCGGGCACACCTAGGGTACCCTCTTGGGGCTTGACAAAGAGACACTTTGACTCTATATGGGTAATAGTGGATCGAGTGATGAAATTGGCTCATTTCTTTCTAGTTAAGACAACTTTTAGTGTCGATAATTATGCAAAGTTATATATCCGGGAGTTGGTGAGGTTGCATGGGATTCCATTGTCCATCATTTCAGATCGTGGTACTCAATTTACCTCCCACTTTTGAAAGTTATTTCAAAGAGTCTTGGTACTACGGTGAAGTTATGTACTGCATTTCCATCTTCAAACTGATAGGCAAGATGAAAGAACAATTTAAACATTGAAAGACATATTAAGAGGTTGTGTCTTGGATTGCAAAGGAAGTTGGGATAATCATGTACCTCTCATCGAGTTTTACTACAACAATAATTATCATTCAAGCATTGAGATGACGCCATTTTTAAGGATTTATATGGTAGATGATGTAGGTCAATGGTGAGATGGTTTGAAGTTAGGAAAATTGTCTTGATTGAACCGGATTTGATTATGAATGCCAAGAGAAAAGTGAGGCTCATAAGAGAAAGATTGAAGACCACCCAAAGTAGACAAAAGTCCTACTCCAATGTAAGATGATTAGATTTATTTGAAGGTGTCACCTATGAAGTGTGCGTTCCAATTTGGAAAGAAGGGAAAGTTGAGTCCTAGGTATGTAGAGCCTTATAAGATTGTGAGAAGGGTTGGTAAGGTAGCATATGAGTTAGAGTTGCCATTTAAGATGAACACAAATCATTTGGTGTTCCATGTGTCAATGTTGAGGAAGTTCATGGGGGATCTAAATTTCATACTTCCACTGGAAAATGTTAATGTTGAGGAGAATTTGACATATGAAGAAGTTCCAGTGGAAATATCAGATAGGCAAGTACAGAGATTGCGGAACAAAGATGTAGCCTCCGATAAATTCCTTTGGAGGAACCAACAAGTTGAAAATTTGACTTAGAAAGCGGAAGCAGACATGATAAAATGATATCTCTATTTAAAGTGGCAAGTGTATTTCATCCCTTAGAGTCAAGTTGCATGCATTCATAGTCATGGTATCATGTTTAATGTTATTTTGATGAATACAATTAAGATTTTATGAAAATGATGTTCAAACTGCATTGATGCATTTATGTGAGGGCTGAAAAGTATCTTGTCACTCCTCTCAAATGTAGTTTCATAATATTCGGGGATGAATGTTCCCAAAGGAGAGATATTGTAAAACCTCCCAACGTAACTTGAAAAGACCTTATGATGTAATTCTTGAATAGCTTAAAATCTATGCGTTATTTCACAAATTCTACCTCATATTCTTTTTCAGGAGGAAAATTACGTAGGAAAAGGATCACCTGCAATTTTTAGGTCACCTGTATCGAAAAATAATTTTTTGATGAGATTGTGCAAAACAGAAAAGTGCGCGACGCGCCTTTACTACCCCACTGTTCAAAAATTTCCAAACTTCATTTTAAGTCAGGAAAGTTAGTTGGGACTTATCCCAGCACCTTTATATACGTAAACCCTCTAAAGTTCTCCTATTTTTAGCCCTAAATCTCTCCCTAAACACTTTCAAATTCTCGCAAAATATCTCTCAATTTCTTAGGGATCAAGCTTCCTCCATTGAAGACAAAGGTTTCAAAAGGGTTTCTCAAAGTTCTTCAAGTTTTCTTCTTCAAATTTCAAGGTTTAAAAGGTATATGGGTTTCTTCATCCCTGGGTTCTTCCACCTGTGGAGTCCCAAAACCTATTTTCCTAAATTCTCAAGTTTTAATGATTAATTCCCTATAGATATACCCTATTACTTCTACCAAACATGAATTATGTTGAGATTATTCATCTATTGCATAAAATTGCATGAATTGATTTCAAGGATTTTTTTATCATGAAGTTATTTTATGAAATTCAAGTTGTGAAGGTTATATCACCATGAGTTATTATGAAATTAATGATTTAATGAGATGAATAAATCATTAATTTCATGATTCTATATCTAATATTGAAATATGATATGTATGATTGTGGTGGGGTGTTTTAGGAATGATTTAAATTGATGAATTGCACTACTTTCATGCATAATTCTGTTGAGTTACATGATTTAAAGTTACATGCATGAGCCCACCCAATTATCATATCAAAATTTTCTAAGGGAGATATGATCTCCAATGATGAGGGTTCAATCACTAAAGTTTATGAAAGTTATGATGTTTGAATCCCTCTTATGGATGTTAAAGATGACGAAAGGACAATTTTCACCAAAAGATAGATCCCGTGTGATAAGGACCATTCTCACATGTTGGATCTCGATGTTTAGATGAGCTACTCTTACATGATGATGATGATGATGATGATGTTATGTTTTTAAGCTTATGAATGACTATAAGTATGCATATGTTTTCACATGTATTATGTGGGAATGACTTAGCACTGAATGGGGCATTGAGGTGGGATTCAGTAAGGGAAACCTAGTAGCAACCTTTATCTCATTAACTATGTGCCACCATAGTAACCCTTGTAGGCTAAGCTAGTAAAACCATCTAAGCCATTTTATTCATTGATGATGCATATGTGATGTTGATGGAGTTGTACTTAGCAAGTAGTCTCCATGTGCCAACGTAGTGGGGTTATGTTGGATTCCAAGTAGTAGCTTGCCTAGTCCTGAACGATTTTATGAAAGCATTCTCATGCATGGCATATTGAGCTCATTTCTATTGTATATGATTATGTATCTTGTTATGAAGCATATTATCTATTGTTGCATTGCATCCCACATACTGGTATATTCCAAGTACTAACGCATACTTTTTGCCTAGACGATCTAACCATGTAGGGACTGAAAATCCTATTCATCCTCCTCCATGTGGCTATCTTTGATCGTGAAGATCATTAAGTGGTGAATCCTCTATTCCAGGGACAATATTTGATTTCTATCTCGCTTATGTTGAGACTTTGTTTCATTTTACTAAGTACTTTAAGGGTGAGCCCAGGACTTGTTTTGGCCCCCGTCCTAATCATGTTTTAGAGGTGTTGTTGGATACCATACTATGCTATGTACCTATTATGAGATGTTGAACTTTATGGAGACGTATCCTTTCGTCTCTATCCCCTATGTGATGTTATTTGATGTTGTTTATTTTGATGGAAAGTGATGATCTTCCTAAGCCCCTACTTCCCCATAGCTTGAGTCATACTTAGCATCTCCTTAGTCATTTCTTGCTATGTGATCATGTAAATTCCTTTCCCTTATATATCCTCATAGCGTGAGTCCAAAGCCCCAATTTCCTTAGAATTATTTGTTAATGCTTGTTTTACATCCCGCAACCAAGGATGTGCAAATGATATGCTAAAGAGTCTTGTTTCGATTGCCTTCGATTTTCCCATTCATCGTGTCGCACCTAGTCTCTAGCTCCTTTCCCATTTTATTCCACAAAAATTTAAATTTTATGCCCATGACTGCTTGAGATATTAAAGATGGCTTTGGTGAGGTGCCTCAGGATATCTCATTAATCATGTGATGACTAGGCCCTAGGTCGGGTCGTTACAGTATCATTAGCAAGTGGTTTAATAGTGTTGACTCAGGCCTAAGATTTAGCATTAGATCAGAATTACAGCCCACAAGTTTGGAGAGTGACAAAATAATTTGTACAATATGTGCTAGCTTCATCTGCATTCTTCATTAATTGGGGCCAAATATATGTATGCTCGTATTTACTAATTTTAACATAACTAAAATCTGATATACATTTGTAAGTTCACATAGTTGGTAATGTCTTGGGTAACATATAAGTACCTTCTTTTGTAGTTAGAATTTGTCTTCTACGAATTATTGGATAAGTGCTACGTGTTGCTACAGACAGGAATGTTAAAGAATCTGCAATCTAGTTGAATTAATGTCAAAAGTCGAGAGTTTCTATAGAAGAACATATTCTTGCAAGTGATGAAAGGAAATAACTTGCCAAAATTTAGATAGATGATAAAACAAAATGTGTTACTTGTATGACGACTTTTACTAATAATTAAAACAATTTGTAAATTGATGTACATAATCGAGAAAAGGAAAAATTACTCTCACACTAACGGAGAATGTTGTATGAGGCATTTCACAACTCCAAAGCATGTCCAGAGTAATTCTTTTCAGATAAGATACCTGTGATGTCATATCACTTCGTTTATCTGCTTTTCTGAAGAATGTGTATATATTTTTGGTATAATGGGTTTGCATGTATGGGTTAGCATTTCACATGCAGAATTGTAGTCCAAATAGCTTTACTATTAAGGAATTCTTCATGGCAACAATAACAAACCCAACGTAATTTCATAAATGTGATCTATCCCCAGAGCTTCCGATAGCACAACCGAGACAACGACGGGTTTTCTGCCCTGCGAGGATGGAGCGACAAAAGTTCTTTTGAGAATTCAAGAGAAGGTCATGGCGAGATGAACCGTTTATCTTTACAATAGGTGTCAAGTGAAAGTACAGTGATGTATGCAATTGAAGCATCCTAACAGACCGGTAGACTAAAACCTTGTTCCTATATGATGAGAAAAAAAACGTATACAAGATAATGTGTAATCGAATTACACTAGACAATAAATTTTCCCATGACTTGGAGCATATTCTTTGTAAAAAAAATACCCATGGACATGGTGATGAAGAGAAAAAAAAAGAAAAAGAAAACATGAAAATTCCCATATAATAGAAGTGGAAAATCTTAAAATTTATTTTTAAAAGTCCTTTTCCTTAGATTTGAAAAAAAAAAAAAAAAAAAAAAAAAGTCAACCAAATATGAGAAAATTGAAAAATATTTTCCGAAAAATGTTTCCCTCAATGCCAAACACACCCTATAGCTATAGCGATAGAGAGGCTGGTTTAGGATTTTTATAGCGCATGTAGGCTGAGCGGAAAAAGATTGATCCGTTTGAGGCAAAAAAAAAAAATATTAAAGTCACGTACGTTACCTCTTAATTATGTGGTTAAATGATAATCAATATAGGTTTTTAAGTCTCAAGTACTAGAATCCTCATCACAAATGTTGTTACAAGCATAATAGTTTCAGGCTAGAAATTGGAGTTAGTAATATCCATGAACGTAGAATCTGACAATTGCTGTTATTTAAAGGGCCATTTTCACCCAAGAAGGCGGCAAAAGTTGCGATATATATGTAGACATAAAGTTATAATGCAGTTTGGTACATCCCAGCTAATATCAGCTAATGTTAGATTTCCAATGAAATGAGACTTCAGAATCTTCCCCTTCTTACTCGAGCCCATGTAACAGCAGCCATGACAGCCCCACCCAAATGAGCAGATCCAGATATTAGAGTGTCACCCTGAAGTCGAGGAAAGGAAGTTGTTATACATATCAAATCAGTCATTACGAACGTCAACTCCTTTTGCAGCAAGACTGTAAGGTAAAATGAGCAGAATAAATGCTCCAATGATAGGACTCAACCACCTAATCTTCATTGCTGAAAGCTAACATCTCAAGCTCGCACATGAAATGAATCTTGGAGTAGTGTGGTGATGTCTCATTTTATCAGTTTATTTCCTTAACCAACTTACAGGAACAGTATAGAGTATGGGCTTGAAAAAACCACACGACCATTTACACCCATTTCTCGCTAAAAATTCTAATGAGGCAAATTGCGTAGTGGAGAATCTAAAAAACTTAAATATGGAAGGAATGTAGAAGTTGTAGAAGAGAACAAGTTTAGTAAAACAAGACATTTTGGTTTTATTTTCTTTAGCAACTGAGCCCCTCAATAACTGCAACCCCCAACACAAATCATTCCCCCCCATAATAGCCTAAAACAGCTTCTCTTTCTGATACAAGGTAGGAAATATTGATTTCAGCGCATACTAGTCATTGATGACTTCATTTCATGATAAGTTTACGAACAAAACAACAATAGATGATGAAGTGCTAGAAGATCATACCTTCCATATTCTTAAGACATCTTTTCCAATGATGTAGATCCCCTGAAATGATGCAGTGACCAGTCAAGTAGAAAGTATTAGCCAATTTTACCTGTGGCAACTATCCTCCAGAAAAGTAACAAAAACCTATTTTAGTTAAGAAATGGGCAAGTACTTACCAGTAAGATTGCAGGGACAGGAAGAATGAAGTTATACCAGATAGTCCTTCTAGGAAACAGGAATATATCAAGCAGCACCACAGCATTTACAGCCCCACTTGCACCCTAAATGGAAAAGCACAAACAGAAGTTAAGGCAAAATGTAGAGATGACATTAAATTTTGGTAACTTCTCAGGAAGGAAAAGGTCAAACTTAATCCATTACCCATTCAATTAGAAGTTACAAGGATTCCAGAAATCAAGAGTACTTTTGACAGGAATCTACTCCATGAAAAGGATGAGAAACCAAACCAAGAACCATTTCTTTAGAAGTTTGAATCATATGCTAGTTTCAACACACTGAGCAGATTAGGGATTCAAAATAGCAATCTGTAGAACAAGATTTAAGAAAAATAACATCGTTTATTTGAGTTAGAGTAGGAGTTCTAACAATCAGATACAAGAGCTGGCTAAAATGAAAATTTATGGCAATTTACGCATCCTCGATTTGATGTGATAATCTTCAAAAATTATGCTCACTAGCTACAAAGATCAAGACAAAGTGTTGGTAAAATTAGAGCAGTTTATTCTATGAAACTACTCCAGCTTTTTCCTCAGACATGATCTAGTAGTCCAAATACCAAAGGAAAACACCATCTAGTCATATAAAAAGAGAGGCTTAACTACTGAATTTGAAGACAACAATGAACTCCACGGAAAAAAAAAATGATTATCATAAATATGAATGAGAGAAAATGACAATCTTATTTCAGATCCTTTGGAGTCCCATGAATTGTTAGTACGGTAAAGCACTGAATTGGAATTGAAGAAGGCAGCGAACTATCAGACATCAAGAAGTAAGACATGAATTTACCAATCCAGGAACTTGTGATGGATGTGTGCTCAGGACTTGTCTGTTTTTTGTCTGCCAAAGAAAAGAGACAGTGATTAACTACTTCTACAGTGAGACATAATACTCCCTTCATGTCATTAGCAGTAAGAATTTATCTGGGTGAAGACTATGTCATTTTGACTTGCATATTTAATTGGTGCTAATGAAGGAAAATATTAAAATATTATTCGTAAAATTAGAGGGGGACCATGACATCAAAATATAATTTAGATATTAAATTTACCATGAAAAACTGACTTGCAGCTGGAACACAGGGAATATATGAATTTAAGTGATTACTTCAACAAAAAAAAATTATGAATTCAAGTGACCAACTTAAATCATGCAGCATAGTCCACTTAATAATTTTTTTTTGAAGATGGTAACAAGATTTATATTAAAAACATAAAAGGTTGTGTGTGGCATGTGAAAGTGTATGGAGCAAAATGGTATAAACTGCCAAATGTACTTACTTCCTTATACAGAGACTCTAGAACATCTAACAGAGACTCAGTATCATCTATGTACTCCTGTTTACACAAAAATACAACTTATTTTATCTTGTGCATTGAGCTGCTCTTATCTACTATCCATACTCAGCTTCGTGTTGCTTATTCTAGACAGCACCTGGTGGTAGGAGTCCACCAACCTAATGTAAATTGAAACATCTTCCAAAGTTATACACCTATGAGCACATGCTCTGCCTCCTTTCTGGATGGAAGTTCAAACAGGAATGAAAAATCATTTGTTTTGTAGAAATTGACTCCATGTGAAGAATTCCATACTGTAGAGAAAAATAAAGAACACAAATAATTTACGATGTAGAGAAAAATAAAGAACACAAATAATTTACGAGGT
>JAABOM020000012.1:15282770-15293073 GCA_011800125.2 Solanum clarkiae | reverse complement strand
TCCTATAGCTCCAATATTATGACCACCAAAAGAATCATCTCAAAGATAATTGAAAGATAAAGTAAAGTATATTGCTTATTGATAGGTGGTAGCCCGAGGGGTGGAACAATCACCTAGCCAGGAACGATCCTATCACAGGGGGTAGCCCAAGGGGTTAAGGAAGAGCCTAGCCAGGGTCGATCCCGATACAGTTTTACCACTAATCAGCTGGTCATTTGTATTACATGTTGTGCACAGATTATACAGTAAAGGTAAAGTGATAAAAAAGAACATAAAGTACATGAGCCCACAGTACAACTAAAGGTGGTCCCTTATCCTACACCAGTGCATAGTTTTATTTGAGATATTACTTCTTATACAGTATACCCTGCCTCACATATTCAGTACATTATCTCGTACTGACGTCCCTTACGGGGGACTTGCATTTCATGCTGCAGGTATCGGTGCTAGTAGATCTCTCCAGTAGGAGTACAGAATATCCAGCTATTGTTACCAAGCTCCAGGTTGCTTCGGAGCTCTGTGTCTAGAGCTTATAATTTTGTATTATACAGTTAGTCGAGGCGGGGCCTGTCCCGACCCTTATTAGATACTTTTCCTTATCTAGAGGATTTGTAGACTATGTAAATTAAAGTGTGGTCATGTCTCGTACTTTAAACATCGTAGTCCCAACGGCCTAGCCATATGCATTTCCTTTTGGCTTGTTATTAGAGTTTACTTTCTTAAAGGCATGTTGAATGTAAAAATCTCTTATAATATGTACAGAAAGCGCATAGATATAGGTTGGTTCTCCCGAGCCTTATCGGCAACGGGTGCCAATCCATCGTAACGGGACTTTGCGCGTGACAAGGACCATCCTTCTTCTTCGCAAACAACACCGGTGCACCCTAAGGTGACATACTAAGCCTTATAAAATCCTTCTCCAACAAATCCCTCAATTGCTCCTTCTACTCCATCGAGGTCATATAGTAAGGGGAAATAGATCTAGGTTGAGTGACGGGAAGAAGGTTTATACCAAAGTCTATTTCTCTTTTGGGATAACCACTAGTAATTTCATCGGGAAAGACATCAAGGAACTCATTAACTACTGGAGTCGACTCTATAGGAAGGCCTTTGGACTAAACATCCCTAACCCTCACAAGATGATAGAGACACCCCTTAGAAATCAATTTTTGGGCTTTAAGACAAGAAATGAATCTACCCTTGACCACCACATCATGACTTTCCCACTTAAGGACGGGTTTATTAGGGAATAGAAATTTAACCCTATGCATGCAACCAATCCATCCCAAGAATGACATCAAAATCCATCATATCTAGTTCAACAAAATCACAAGGCAAGATTTTATGCAAAATGAACACGGGATAATTTCTATAGACTCTTTTAGAAACAATGGACTCACCAAAAGGGGTAGACACTTCGTAAGGCTCACACAACAATTCGAGACTAACATGAAGCTTTTTGGCAACAAAAGGAATAATAAAAGAAAGAGTGGAACCTAGGTCTATCAATGCATAAACGTCAAAATCAAAAACCTTTAACATACCGGTGATGACATCGGGCACCTCATCTACTCCTTATCTCCCTTGAAGAGCGTAGAACCTTTTTTGCCTTGGAAACCCCCTTTGATGACCTCTCCTTCCTCTTTGGCTTGTGTTAGCACCTTGGCCTTGAGGACGAGCATCTCTACCTTTGGGTTAAGCATGAGGACAATCAATAACTCTATGACCCAATTCACCACAACTAAAGTAAGCATTAGAGTTCTCAAACATAGGCCACCATGGCCTTTCCTACACTTTTTGCACCTAGGATTTGTCACCCCTTCATTACCACCTTGGAATCTTTGATTAGGCACCCCATCATTGGAAAACCTCTTGTTTGAAGCATTGGATGACCCTTGGCCTTGGAACTTGTGGCCTGAGGAAACCATCCACCCTTAGAGCCTTGGAACTCACCTTCAAATCGAGCCCTCTTGGACTCACCACTTCTTCTCTTTTTGAGCTTTTCCCCCTTTACTTGTTCGGCATATGTCATGATGCGTAACAAGTCCATATCACCTATTAGTATAGCAGTAAGACATTCCTTATTAACCAAGTCGGATACACCCGACACAAATTTGTTCATCCTTGACCTTGGCTCAGCAACCAATTAAGGGGCATACTTGGAGAATTGGTTGAACATGAAGGCATACTCCCTCAGACTCATAGACCATTGCTTTAGATTCATAAATTCCATCATCTTCGCCTCCCTTAGCTCAATAGGAAAGAACCAGTTGAGAAATGTCACTCTGAATTCCTCACAAGGGATAGCAACACCATTCCCCTTCTCCATCTTCTATTGAGTGAACCATATTTGAGCCACCCCTTTGAGTTGGTAGGCCGCCAACTCCACTTTTTCCTCCGAATTAACCCCCATGATGGACAACATCTTATACACCTCATTAATGAATTCTTAGGGATCCTCATCCACTTTGGATCCATGGAACTTTGGTGGGTTCATTCTAGTAAAATCCTTCACCCTTGAGGCCGGAGTAGGAGCATGAGGGGCTTGGGCCCCTTGGTTCAACTGATTCATCATGGCATGGGCGAACATTGTGATAGCATCTCGAAACTCATCGTGGGCCACTCCCCCATCTTGAGAAGCTTAAGGAGCAGGAGGGGATGGTTACTTCTCGGGTGTACGGCCTCTTCTTCCTATTGGAATCGGCATGATCTAGAATGGCAAAGAATATTCGTTAGAGTAAAAATCATTACCTTAGTTTCTATAGCACGACACAGATTATGAAGAAGGGAAACATTTCTGAAAATGCCTTTTAGCCTCTCAGACATAGTTGTGATCCACTTCACAACCACGAACAAGACTCTAATCGACACGAAGTGTTGGATTTCGAGGACCATTAAAGTGCTCTGATACCAAGTTTGTCACAACCCAAGCCTAGGCCATAGACGTGACACGGTGAATGAGAACCCGAAGGGACCCAAACAAGCCTCTTAGCATATCAATCACACATCCTTGGTCATGGAAGTAAACAACATCAAGAATTAATATAAAGGGAAGCGGGACTAAGGGAAGTCTTTGTTGATCATAAAAACATCAAGAGTCAAGCTTATAGCATAAATACATAAAAATATTCCAATAACATCTTTAAACATAGAATGGAGCGGGGGCCGAGATACTTTCCAGGATCACCCTTATAATGTCAAATGTTCAACATAAGAAGTATTAAAATAGCAAGAAAGTAGATAGTGTCCTCGAACTTGAGGACTTACCAAGCTTCTCTTTGAAGAATCTCACTAGTCGCGTGGAGAATGATCAAGAGGAGCTCATGTTCCTACATGGTAATATCATGTATGAAAAAGTATGCATTAGTACATTTGAATGTATTAAGTATGTAGAATACAATGCAACAAGACATATGCCAATATAGTCAAAATGCATAGTAATAGGCAATAGATAAGAATAATCTCAATATGTCATGCATGATCAATACTTGAAGTAAATCATGTTTAAAAATCATTCAACTTACATAGATTATGATACATATGTGGGAAGAGACCTCTACCGACAAAGAATAAGACCAAGCGAGCTATAACTTAGAATCCCGATGATTACCCCTCATCGGTAAAGAGGTGATCTACTTACAAGGTAAACCATACTTTACCTTACGGGAACATGACTCATTTCGTATGGAGTAACCCTCCTTAGGGAACACAACCTATTTTAGAAAGGATTTCATAAGAAACTTTGTCTTATGGGAACACGATCCATTTCGGGAAGAATCTCAAGAGAGAATACACTAAATGGATCCAATACATCATCATCAAACATTACCCTTTCATTAACATCAAAGGCTCACAAGAGGTAAAATCTTTGAAAGAGGGCTTAATCCGGCATTACAATATCATAGACATTTTCCTGAATCCAATACATCTTTTGAAAGCCCAAAATCATCATAAAGTCACTTGACTCATAAATATTGCAATAGATCATCAATAACTTTAAGAATCTTTGTCAAGACATTTTATCAAACACTTGGTGGGTGTGCAATGCTAGTCCAAAATCTACCAATTCAAGAGTGAAATAATATGAGAAAACTCAATATAAATCAAGTCACCAACACATAGTAAAACCCTCATGTAAGATACCTTGAAATCTATCATCAAGTCCTATAATAGATCATAGATTCATAGCTCAAAACATACATAAACAATCAATATTTCATAAAATTTCAATATAGTTTATAATTAAAATTTATAACAAGAGATACTCATAGATATTCCAACTTGAAAACATGCAATTTTCATAAAAAGAAAGGTCGGGCACCATGGGTGAAAGGACTCAATGGTTGAAACCCACATACCTTAAACTTGGATTTTCTTGTTGTAGACATGAAGGAGACTTGACGTTTGAATGGAGTTCTTGAGATTCGAAATTAATCTTGGGACACTTGAATTTTGATGAATATTTGATTAACTGTTAGAGAGGGTCTTGAGTGATATAGAGTTGAAAATGGCTAAGTATAGGTGTTTTTACGGATAAATGGGCATGAGGCTATGACCCCAAGGCTCTTGGGATGAAACAGAATTTCAGGGAAAAATTAACACCGATCCGCGTCCTGGCGCGTTGCAGCCAGGGCGCGGATCGCTACTGGAATTCGTAATTTTGCTAAAATCATTTTTCACCAAGGGTCCTCTTAAATCGGGGTTACACCCATTGCCCACTCAATTTTTTCCCCTGGTCACGAATATGAAGTTGGATTCTTGATATCACGCATGGATTTTGAGATATATAGAAATTACGAGTATGAGCATTTTCGAAGCACAATTTGGGGCATTTCACCAATTCCATTCCGATAGAATGTTTCAAATCTTTTGTAGATGGATCTTTACCCTCAGGATATCTATCTTTAAAGTATGCTCCAATGAATTTTGTTGTGACATGTGAATTATGACTCGTAAGATGTTCCGAGCCACATGTGTGCATCTTTTCATACTTTCTAATGTAAAATCTATCAGAATTTTCAAGCTTCATAGCTCTCAGCCACCACTTGCATTCAAGATGATCACATTTGACACAATACACCAAGTATGAATTAATTACCTTCTTCAATCTAAAATCTTTTTTCACACAAGCAATTTTTAATGCAATATTTAGCTCTTGCTTATTATTAAATGGCATATCTTTGTAAAAACATGTTTCATCATCTTGAGCATGACTAGATTGAGTTGATTGTGTTGTTCTTGGTGTATTACTGCCAACTTCAGGAGAAAGAATGTGTTAACATTCACTCTTTTTATCTAGAATATCCATACTCATCCAACCACATTCATCATTTAACATTTGTTGGTCAACAAATAAATTATGGTTCTCGATCAGTCTTTCAACCTTGTAGACCCTTAACATAGGTCTAGATTCATCTTCCAAATAAGTATTCAAACTATGTTGATCTTTTATTTTAAAATGAGTCTTCTTCTGCTTTTCACTATAACTATGCATGTAAGTGATGACAATATCTTTCAACTCACAATTTAATTCACATGAAGTAATGATTTTATTCGCAAAATCATCATATGAGATACCTCGATACACAATCATTGCTATCGTCTCAGCTAACTCTTTCTTCTTCCAACGCCAAATACAACGATTGTTTGACTTAATTCATTCACCATGACAATCAACCCCTAATGTTATTTTGTCTCCCATTAATTATGTTGAAGGTACCTACAATAGTTATAATTTAAAACAAAAAATTTGATCATGAAAGAAGAGGGAAAAAATCTATCAAAATATAACAACTAAAGCAATTTATTCAACTATTGCTAAAATAGATGTATCAATTGTTGAAATATATTCAATAGTTACACATATTTCAGCTTTATTCAGCAATTGTTGTAAAACTTTCAATAATTGTTGCATTTATCTTAGAACCTTCTGCAACAATTGTTGAAATAGCTATAGCAATTATTGGATAAATTCAACAACTGTTGTAAATATTTCAGCAGTTGTTGAATAAATTCATGTTGTAAATATTTCAGCAGTTGATGAATAAATTCAATAATAGACGTCTACTGCAGCAATTGTTAAAAAAACTGCTAAAACTAAATTCAGCAACTGCTAAAACTAATTTCAGCAATTGTTGTATTTATTTCAACATATACCACAGCAATTGTTGAAATAACTATAACAATTGCTAGAAATCATACAATAATGGCAAGCACAATAATATAAAAATTGAGTCTTTAGATGAATATACACATAAAATCACACTATTCACTTGTCAAAAAATTTAAAATTACCTTTTTAAGCAATTTTTAAAGCCACACGAACAAAATTTAGTCTAAAATTTGAAATTTTCCTCTTTAATTCTTCAAATAAGAATTCAAAGTGAGGTGCAAACTCAATACCAACACCAACAATAGAATAACAAAACGCAAAAGAGGAGGAAGACAACAACGAATGCGCTCATTAAGGAGAAAATGAAGTACCTGGAGAAGCTGATGCCCGATGCCTAATTTCAATTTCTTTTTAGAAATTAAGTTTTCATAAAAACTTGAGTTAAAGTGTAAAAATAAAAACTTGAGTACCTATTTAAAAAAAAGTCGCTTATTATTAAAGCTTAATTAGAACTGTCACCTACACTTGATATTTAAAACTAGAGTCACTCTTTAAATTTTCACTCATTTTTGTCACCTTTAATTCATTAGCCCAACTAACCTGTCATATAAAGAGACTTGTAAAATAATTATTATTTACACTTTAGCCCCTAGTGAGCAGTATAAATAGGAGGGATCATTCATTTGTACAACAATCAAGAAAAATAATCTCCCAAGTTATAAACAAATCTTCTCTAAAAAGCTCTCACTCATCTTCTTTCAATCTAGTGTTTGCTTAACAATCTAAGTTAAAAAGCTTACTAGAGCCAACAAGATCGTGAAAGAGTCGTGTGTAGATTATCGAGCGTTGCACCAAAGTCCTAGGGTAACTCTAAGTCCATGACAAATGGCACACAAACTAATGTAAATTTACAATGATCAAGGCCATCAGGTTGGTCTTGCTTACTAATGCCTCTATACAGCTATTTCTCATGTTTTATCTAGGTGACAAATATAGACGGGAACAGGAATGTCAAGCTAATATACTACTCGCACTAAATTTCAGTCTCAAAGGGGGCTCATGTTAACAAGCATCAAATATAACATGAAACGGAAGAAATATTCCCTGAGAGAAGAAAAGTTACTTTTTGGAACAGTTCAGCTATCCATTGCAGAGAGACAATGGAATATCCTATTAGAGGGTACAAGGTTGCTACTGAGAATCCCAAAAGGATCATCAAGCTTATGTCCACATTGTCTAATAGTTTCAATCAATTACAAGAACTTGGAAAGAAATGCTGCCAGAGAGATTAAAAAATACACACAAATACATGTTCTCAAGAAATACTCAATCTTCCCTTAAAAGCAGTTTGGTTGATCAGCAAAGGACACTAATCAAAATAGAGGTGATTAACCATCATGCTTGACCATTGACCAACTTGAAATCTGCCTCTTAGCTCATTGAATCTTCTTCATTCACCAACAGAGAGGAAAATAATAGAGGCAGAGAGGATGTATACACAAAGCAATAATGGCTTCCATTTACTTAGCTCACTGCACAGCGAAAAAGAGGTAAAGAGCTTTGCTTGGTTGACCTTCCTCCAAATGCTGCTTTTTCTTCTCTCAAGTATACAGCAAACAAGTGGGCTGAGGGTTTCTTACAGGCTATCGCAAGTTTATTAAATTACATTACACATCTCAGGCTTTGCCAATGACACTGGCTCATTAGTGGCACTAACGGACCTCCTTCCAGTGCCGAATGGACCGGTCCACCCCACAAGACACAAATGTAGCTTCTACCGGGGAATGCTCCAGCCAACGGGGTGCACCAATATGGTTGGAGGGCCATCTAGCCACTACTTCTGTCGTCAGAGCATCCCATGCCACAATCTGTGACCAACATCCTAATTAATCTCAGTAATGTTACCCTTGTACGTGTTAAACAAACACAAACTAACCTCATTTAGAGATTCATCGATTGATAATACAATTTCTTCTGTATCATTGAAAACAGCCTGCATTGAAAGCATTTTTCAACAGTCAATTCTCAACAAGAATGTGAGCTAAATATAAGTCAAAATATCAAAGCCCATAGTCAAAACAAACAAGAAGAAAAAGGAGAACACTTCTATTGGTGCGTATATAAAATATATCCTAATTACAGAAGATGAACATGATATAGGAAATCCATGTGGAACACTTTCATTAGGTGTTCTCTCTGACTCTTACATCTCAAAAAAAAAGACCTGAACTTCGATCAAGAAATTAACACAACTTTCAAGATTCCTACATCTAATGCAGAAAACTATTTTTTGCTTTCCATGTTTCAGAATATTGGGTTGAGAAGGGTCTAAATTGGGTACAAGGATAGTGAGGATTCATATAGACGACCCAACTAGCTTGGGACTGAAGCATAGCTATTATTGTTGTTGTGATACTTGAAATGTGTTAGCTTCCATTTATTAATGCAATTCCATAATGATCATGATAGTTGGGGCATATCTAACTAGCACTTTGGAATCCAAGTAGAAAGTTCCACAAGAATGATAAACTGAAGCCAGAATTCTTGACATATTGCGGCATGTATTGCATATTCAATAATGAAAAACAGTCAATATTGCATAAATATGTAACTCCAGATTTTTGCTTCTGTTTAAGCCTCTATCGGCTCAACTAATAGGGAGCAGCCAAATAAGGCTTTAGTAATAGTAGTAAAAACTGTGACATGAAACATAAACTCTTCAAAGCAAGATTTGTGAGCCTGACATACCTGGCAGCACAACTGTGTATGTGTTGCTCCAAGATATTGTTTGACCAATCTTCCTGTGCCAACTTCCCAAAGCTTCACCGAAGAGTCTTTTGCCGAAGAGAGAATATACCTAGGACATATTTGAAATGAACAAGCTTAAGTAGGCATTCAAGCCCTATAAACAATCAAGAATATCTCATTGTCAAAAAAAAGAAAAAAGAAAGGAGATTATCTCACATAGAACGTAAATCAAGTTCCACGTGGCAATAAGAAATGAAACCTGATGTCAATTAGACCACATAGGGTCGTAAATAATAATTTGATACAAAAGATGAATAGCATTCCTTTTTGTCTAAGAGCATGAGCAATATACCAGATAAATTTGGTAATCAAGCAGGCTATACTTTACTGGAACTGTCTTTATCACAAAACATGACAAAAAGATTCTCAATGACAGCTCTTTTCACAAGTTCCCCACCCTCTACACAATGTAAACAGAAAACAAAACCCACAATTCATATCTAGGCAGTGGTTCAAGTGAAATAAACGCTCTTGTTCTTTTTTCTTTCTTTTGTCTTCTTTTCTCTAATTGAAGAAAAAGGTCAAAATCCTAACTTGTAAGCTGTAACGTAAGGGATCTCTAACCGTTGATCCTTAGTAAAATTTGCACTTGTTGCCTCCGCCGCTCCATGTGCACCATCTATGGAGCGCACACAGCTAGCAATTACCCCGTCCCATAACCGAATTGCACCATCTTTCGATGCAGTTACATACATTCCGCCAGTAGATGAATACCTAACCTGTAAGGAAATATAATGGTGAGTGAAGAGTGAAGACCCCTCTGACCAAAGCATACTAGATACCAAATTTACCTGATTAATAGCACTATTGACACCTCTCTCTTGGAAAATTGGTGGCAGGTAGCATTTGAAAGTGTTAATGTCATATAGATGAGGAATTGGATGATCAGTTCCTGTGACAACCAACATTATCATGAAAAACTTAGCCAATCGGCAAGGTGCAGATCATGTTAAATATTGCTGCTGCTTCATCTGAATGAGTTAGCAGTAAATGATGGAGGAAAATATAGGAAAATAAACAATCTTATGATAATCCCACTGGTGGGGTTGACAATCTTATAATACTGAATCAAATAACTGGTTCTCTAACCAATTTTAACTTGTTTGATTTCCAAGTCTTAAGAAGAAAGCTTGGCATCCAAATGTGTTAGCATGATGGACAGCTCACAAATCATAACAATAGATAATGATTGTACATATTAGTGTAACTATATAGCGTTGTAAATAAGTGTAATTATACAGATTTGCTGTAGTAATCATAGAGAATAAACACTCTGATAAAAAAGCATATTTGAAGGACAGCATAGCCCGGAAACAGTCGCGCTATGTTTTTAAACATAGGGGTCAGGCTGCGTACATCCGACCCCCCCTTACCCCGCAATGG
>JAABOM020000012.1:15240270-15260302 GCA_011800125.2 Solanum clarkiae | reverse complement strand
TTTAGCCCGAGGACATAGGCACCACTTGCCGAACCTCGTAAATCATTTGTGTTCTTTTTTCTTTATTTTTCTCTACAAAAACATTGCTTCATCAAGCAAGTTTACCCTCAAACTTTTGGATCTTTGCTTGCCATCATGCCGCATTCCTCATAAATTGCCTGCCCACCACCACGCTCAATAACAAGTCTCCCTTTGAAATTCTTTTCAATGAACTGCCAACTTATGAATCCCTTCATACCTTTGGCTGCTTATGCTACCCCTGGCTATGCCCATATGCCCAAAACAAATTGGAGACATATTCCAAACCAGGTGTCTATCTCGATTTTTCCGTCACTCATCATTGTCATCAGTGTTTTAAACACACAAGCTCCAAAAATTTCCTCTCAAGAGATGTAAAGTTTGTAGAGGTTATTTTCCCATTTGCTAATATGTTTTCTACCTTTAAAAAGAACTTCTCATTTCTGACTTGGGAACATACTCTCAATCCTACCAATCAAGAAATGGAGAATACTTTAAAAAATACTCATACAGATCTCCAGCTGCTGCCCCCCACAATTCCGTTGATGCGAGACACATGGCAGGATTCCTGCTCACTTCGTGCTGCACAAGGGAACAGCCCACAGTTGGATCAGTTCATCACTCGTGCACCAGGTAATCTTCCAACTATTTCTCCATTCCCTGATGTTCATCGGCGCACCTCTGTTATTAGCCTACCACCCCCCTTCATATTTCAAAGACAACCCCCAACCTGCTCCATTCGTTCTTCCTCCTTAAGTCGCCGACCACCAATTACTCATGTTTATCGGCGTCGCCCACCACCCATTGCACCCATAGTTCAGCTTCCTCAACCAGAACAAACCCATGTCATAACAAGGTCGCAAAACAACATCGTCAAGCAACGGAAAATTTTTTACTATACTGCCCAAGTGACCCAACCAAGATCTCTTACCCCTACAACCTACAAACAAGCACAAAAATTTTCATATTGGAGAGATGCTATGCAGGTCGAGTTTGATGCATTAATGAAGAACCAGACTTGGGAGTTGGTTCCACCGGCCCACACCCGCAATGTTGTTCCCTGTAAGTGGTTATTTCGGGTTAAAACTAAGGCTAATGGCTCCATTGATAGGTACAAAGCACAATTGGTTGCCAAAGGGTTCACTTAGAGGCCTAGGGTTGATTTCATTGGACATATAGTCCAATATACCGTACTTACCCTTGTTGTACAAAGACACTGGCCATTACATCAAATTGATGTCAATAATGCCTTTCTTCAGGTGAAACTTCAAGAAGATGTCTATACGACCCAACCCCCTGGATATGAAAATTCGGCGCATCCTGACTACATTTGCCATCTCAAAAAGGCTATCTATGGGTTGCAACCAGCTCATAAAGCTTGGTATGATGCACTCACCAATTCTTTGATCCAAATGGGATTCCAAATGTACGAGTATGAACCCTTAGGGGTTGGCCTGGTGGTAATAGACTTGAGCCTTGGGGTTTGCTCCCTTTCAAGGTCTCAAGATCGAAACTCACTGGGTGCAAACAATTTCTGAGGGTCATCGGACTGGGTAAAACCTGAATTAACCGTGGTGCACTTGCAGGAAACTCCTTGCCAAGAGCCTGTGCACCCCCGGGATTAGTCAGGGGTCTAAGAGATTCGGACACCCGGTACAAATCAAAAAAAAAATGTACGAGTACGATAACTCTCTATTTGTTCTTCATAATTTGGGTGTAACTCTTTATGTTCTGATTTATGTGGATGATGTCATACTCACAAGCAGTGATGAAGTTCTCCTTCAACAAATCATTGCCTCTCTTTCCAAAAAATTCTCTCTTAAGTATCTTGGTTCACTGCAATGTTTCTTGGGCATTGAGGTACATAGAAATGATGATGGTTTATTTCTTAGTCAATCTAAATATATACAGGAAGTGCTCCATGACACTAAGATGCAAGACTTCAAAGGCATCCAATCACCAATGAGTACATCGGCAACACTATTCGTGGATGACGGCGCTCCCAAAACTGATAGCAAAGAGTATAGGAGTGTACTTGGAAAACTTCAGTACTTGTCATTTACCCGACCTGACATCACCTATGCAGTCAACAAGCTTACCCAATTCAACACCTCTCCCTCAGTGGTTCACTGGCAAGGAGTTAAACGTCTACTCCTGTATCTGAAAGCAACATCCCAATATGGTGTTCATATTTCCCCACAACAATCCACCAATCTCTATGCTTATACTGATGCCGATTGGGCGGGTGATATTAATGACCGCCATTCCATATCAGGTTACATTGTGTATCTAGGCACAACACCTATTTCTTGGTGCTCTCGCACGCAACCAACTTTCTCACGTCCCTCTACTGAAGCAGAGTATAGGGCAGTTGCTTCTGCCTTGTCTGAAACAAACTAGATCACCCACTTGCTCAAGGATCTTCATGTGCCGCTCTCAGCTTCTCCCACAATACTTTGCGATAACATTAGGGTCACCTATATTGCTGAAAACCCAATGCATCATACCAAAATGAAGCACCTTGAGGTTGATCTTCACTTTGTTCGCAATCAAGTCAGCAATGGCCAGGTTCAAGTCTCACACATTCCCTCCACTCATCAAATTGCAGATCCGCTAACCAAAGCACTGTCCAAGTCATCCTTGCAACGCATGCTTCCCAAGTTAGGCATTGTCTCTTCACACCTAACTTTGGGGGGGTTGTTAACAGTGCACAGATTCTGTGCACGTAACAGCACTACTTGTAAAATAGGATTTTTGTTAATCTTGTGATTAGCCTGTACAGATATCATTCAGTTAGGACTACTCACATATCTTTATCTGCTCCTATTTTATAGGAGTTAGTTCTGCACAAGCTGTATTGTTTGCTTTGTATATAAACTCCATTGGAGTCTCGTAAATAATACACACTATTTTTCATTCTACTTTTCTGAATTTATAATATGGTCATGGGAGACTCCTCTTAGCTGAAAATGGGAGGAAAAAAAAAAAGGAACACCAAGTGAGGCTTGAAACCAAAACCTTGAATATGCAATGTAGCTATTGTCTATAATTCCAAATGCCATGACAGCAACCATGATCATTTGTTCAATACACAATAAATACTACAAGACACGGCAAGTATGTTCAGAATTATTTTTCTCTTTGGTGAAAGAGGTACGGTAAACTTGACACAGTGAGCATCATTGAGGATGAAAACATGAATACAGGACAAATAAGAGTAGCACTTTCCAGAGCGACGCAGCCTTCATAGTCTATATGTAAAAGGTCTTTACTCTAGTAAGTCTAGAACTAATTACAATTGCAAAGAGGCAACAGGAATCGTAGTATTTGAGGTATGGTTTAAAGACATTTTCTTCTGAAAGACAGTTGCATACCAAATGTTAGGGCACATTCAAGTTCCCTTTTCTATAAGCATCTAATTAATGGTCATCACCAACATCTAAACTGAAGTGAGTCACTCAATTACCTAACACTTCAAAACCTCTCACCTAACACTTCAAAGCCTCTCATGACATAGGGGTACCCTTGACAACTTACTAAATGAATAAAGATCTTAAGCACAAATTTCCAATTACCCTGCCCCCACTCCCAACACTAAATAAGAAATATATTCTTATTGGCACTCAAGGGTATGGTCTAGTATTCAATGGTGTGGATAAAGGTTCATGAAGTCTCAATTCTAGGTGTTGGTGGGAGGTTAGAAGGTACCCCGTGGAATTAATCAACGTGACAGAAAGTTGGCCTAGTCACCCGGTTATCAAAAAAAAATCATGATACTATCCATTCAATGTTTAAACAGTCTAAATTCTAATCTCTTCCAAATACTTGTAATATGAATAAATCTCAAATAAAGCAGATCTTTACATACACAAGTACAGATAAACTTCCACTAGTACCCGTTGCCAACTAAGTCTCCTCCATTAGAAATTAATTATGTCATCGATTTCAAAAACAAATTTAAGATGCCTTGTTGAGAAGTGCTCTAGAAAAGTAAGTTTCTACAAAGGGAGGGGACATACTGAACATTGTTCAAGGCCAAGATTTTTCCAGAAGTTAACTTGAGGAAACATTTCCTTTACCCATAACTCCAGAAATAGTGGAATTATCCATGTACACAAACTCACTGTCAGACTCTCAAAGTCATGAAACAGCTCCAAGTTGATGCAAACATGTCTTGAAGCCCCTATGTCCAATACCTTATCAGTCTTGTTAGCTACTAAGTTTGCATTGATGACTACAGTAACAATCTCTTCATTACCCTCATAAAGGTGAGCTTGGATAGAAGCGCGTCCTCACTGTTTCAAGTTTCAAGGTTTGCCCTTATCTTTGATAGCACTAGGCAGCCTTAATTCTTTACCTTTGCATTAGTAGGGGTTGTTGAGATTATTGCTTTGATTAGCCTCAGCAAGGTAAGCTGGGATAAAAGCTCGCCCACCTTGCTTCAAGTTTTGCCTTTGTCTTTAATAGCATTAGACAACCTTTCCCCAAAAATTGTTCTTATTCTTTACCTTTGCATTAGTGGGATTGTTTGGATTATTTCTTTTTTACTAATGAAAAGAATAAAGAATTTTCGTAGGTCCATTTTCCCAACTACTTTCTTCACTTATGTGCAAGACAAAAGTCTTTCAGTAATTTGAAAGAGCTCTTTTTGTCCCCTTATGTTGAATTGTCCTTTATTGGGCTTGTAACAAGCTAGTAAAAGGGAGTACCTTGCACATATGATAAGTGGCTTGAACGAAAAACTGGTCAGCGTGCCCCCGCTTGGGATATATGTGTGTGTGTGTGTGTGTGTATGTGAGATCTAATCCAATCTGATTTCAAAAAATGTTTTTTAACTTACATGAATTAACTAGAAAAATGTCCAAATACATGCTTACAATAATATATCTCGATACATTAATACTAAAATAAAATTTTGTAACAACAGTCAAATCACTGTTGTAACAACCAAGTTAATTGTGACAATCAACTTAATTTTGTTATGGCTCTCTGACCCCCCTCTGCTTACCATCCGAATTAGCCTATTTAAGCAAACCCCTTATGAGTTTTTTCCTACACAACAAAATGTTCTCTTCTTCTCCAAAAATCATTTATTTCTCTTTTTCTTTTTCTTTCTTTTTTTTTTTGAGCAATTCGTTTTTTCCAAACTCCAAACTTTCAACAACAAACCTAGCGCAATCCCACACAGTGGGATCTGGGGAGGATAGTGTATCTTACTACCACCTCATGGGATAGAGAGGTTGTTTTCAAAAGAACTTTCAACGAGTAATGTACTTGGAAGTGTAGTGAAACCTCAGAGAGTAACAGTCAACAACAATCTGCGTCCTAGTAGTACCGAAATCGCTCTCAACTAGGGGTGGCAATTGGGCGGGTTGAGTCAAATTTTTGAACGGGTTATAATGGGTCAAGACAACAAACGGGGTCAAGACCCAATCCAACTCAAATTTGCTTGGGTCAAAATGGGTTGGGTCAAAACGAGTCGAGTAAAGGGTTATAGAGCAGATTAAGATTCAACCAGACCCAACTTTTACTAAATTTACTTATTTTATTTATTTTTTTCAATATTTTAGTACTTAATTAAATTATATTTTTCTTTATTATGACTATATAAAACATATCAAACTAACAAAAAATATATTCTGAAAATATTTTAGCAAGATCTCTCTCAAGTCAATTCGAGTTGCATATCAACCCAATTTTAAATTGGTTGAAATGGGTTGGGTTGAGCTAATAATTGGGCGGGTTAATCTTCGAGGGGTTGGGCTTAATTCCCCCCCCCCCCCCCACCCACTCAACATAACATTTGTTTTGATTAGTTACTGTCTTTTATGTCTTAAGTAGCAAGACTCTAGTAATTTTTCCAACAGCTGTGATGTTGCATATTTAGAGTCATCAAAGATTTCTCTTTTCCGAAAAGAAGGTAAGCAGTTTTAAATGGTTAAATGTGCATATAAAACCAAAGAATTGAAGAAACAGTACCTGATTGAGATTATTATCGCGAAGATGAGCAACTATGAGAGAATTGACATGACGGTACAATTTTCCAGCTTGCAGTTTTTGCTCCAAGTTATTATTGCTCCCCATTGAACTTATTCAATGAAACAATACCCCCAGAATCTTTGTTTATTCAAAAATTAAACTTTGCTGTGTTCGGGATTGGAAGGGAGACAAAGAAATATAGTCGAACTGCAAATCCTTTTCTTTAACCTCGTATAGATTTTTGGAGCAGGATGAAACTCGACTACTGTGGGCTTCTAAACTCTAACACCGCCTTTGCGTACAATTCAATGCTTCCTGCCAGTCCAATTTCGATTTGGTTTAGAAAGAAGTTGATTTAGGTTTGTCTTAATTAAAAAAAAACATGGAGTGATTTGGTTAAATATCCCATTGTTATAAATTCATTAATTACTCGATTGTCTATTTACTGATGAACAGATGCTTACACTTGTTTATATACTAGTTAGGATAGGCCCTTTTTTAGTCTCGATTATACAAAATTTAATTTGAACCCAGAAAGTCTTTCTTAAAAAAAAATTAATGTTGTAGTGGGAATAGAACCCACGACCTTTAGGAAGTCTTCCTTGAACGTAGGAAGTCTTTCTAAAAAAAATTTAACTAGCAGTTGTGTCTTTGAGTTTCTGCAAAAAGACAAAAAATGTATCATAATATAGATAGTTGATTCAGCGAAACTGTCTTCTTAAATAAGAGAATATTTGGTAGGTTTTATAAATCATTTTGAAAAAATGTACATACTCTCTCCGTCTCATTTTATGTGACGCCCTAACCCAGAAAGTCTTTCTAAAAAAAAATTTAATGTTGTAGTGGGAATAGAACCCACGACCTTTAGGAAGTCTTCCTTGAACGTAGGAAGTCTTTCTAAAAAAAATTTAACTAGCAGTTGTGTCTTTGAGTTTCTGCAAAAAGACAAAAAATGTATCATAATATAGATAGTTGATTCAGCGAAACTGTCTTCTTAAATAAGAGAATATTTGGTAGGTTTTATAAATCATTTTGAAAAAATGTACATACTCTCTCCGTCTCATTTTATGTGACACCCTTTGACTTAGCACAATATTTAAAAAAAGAAAAACTTTAAAACTCGTGGTCTAAAATCATTCTGAGATATTTATGTGACTGAGAATCATTTTATTAATGGTAAAAGGAGAATTTTAAAGTTAAATCATTTTCAATTAGAGTAAGGTGACATTTTTTGGGGATGGATCAAAAAAGAAAGGGTGACACATGAAATGGGACAAAGAGAGTATTAATTATGACATTAAACATAGTTAATGATTTATCCACCTATAAATAAGATTGTCATTCACTCTTGTAAGTCACATTTGAAGACATTTAAATAATATGACCTCTACATTCTACCCTCTATAATTTATTGTTTTATATTGCTTATATTTTATAACACAAATAAGCAGTTGTTATTAGTGGTGTTATTGCTCTTATAGTTTCTTGTCTTGTGAGTTTGGATCTTGTCTATAACTTTTTTTAATACTTTTATTAGAGGTCAATTGGTAGAGTGTGTTAAGAAAAATAATATATGCATTATTTTTGTTAATTATTAGTACCTTGTTTGGTACTCTTTTTCAACCTATGTATAACTGGTGATTGCTCTTTATTATCTATTAAGCGGTGCATTACTAATATCAGGGATTTCTAAGTATTAGTAATGCATGTATTAATATGATCAAAGATCCAATTGCACCTCAAAAGCTTTTTTTACATCTTCTCCACCATAAATGTGTAGGGTATCTTTGTAAATAATTTTTCTATAAAATGCATGTTATTTTAATGCATCAAACCAAATAATGTATAGAAATATTTTATAAGAAAAGTACAAAAATTAGACTCATTAAGCAAAATATTTACACAAATTAGACCTCCCCTAACTTAATTACCTGAATTGGACCTTAGCCCAAATATTTACATTATGGACCATTTCTTTATTTGTTTGAGTAGTCCATATATTCACATAACCCATTAATTAACTGAGGCCCAATTCACCCTCTTTTTACACTTGGGCAAATTCATGCAGGTATTAGAAGTGGCCCAATCCAGAGGTCTCTTTTCACGTGAGTTTTTTCTCGCTTTTTGTGCGATTTCTTCCCTAAAATATCGAGTATTTTAGAAATTCAATTAACTCTTATTGGCGCGCTTCATGAAATAACCTCCATTAGTGGGTATATGCATCTCTTTACCTTTTCTTAGTTTTTTTTTAATATTTTGCCGTATATATTGTTAGAATTACAAATTTTTAAGTTTTTTTTTGTTGATTTTTGTTCTATGAGTCGTAAATGCATTGTTGATTGTTGATGAAGGTATGACACATTTACTAATTCTTTATATATTGATGATGTAGTTGAAGATGAAGAAGGGTCAACACCTTCAAATATGTGACATTTGTCGAGCTTTAATTTGATTGGGGATGATTCGCAGTCTTTTGATGCTGCTAGTATGAATTCGAAAGATGTGAAATTTATTGAGAGTAAACGTGGGAGTTCCCCTGATGTTGGGGTAGGGTTAGATAAGGGTGATCGTAAATTAAAATGAAAAGTTGGTGAAATTTAGGGTAAACCCTTTGGAAATAATAAAATCCACATTAGAAAAAGGAATGCTACAGCTGATACTGCCCTGTGGATGAATCGGTCTCCGATCATGATAGTGAAATTCAAAGTGTCAATCCTACGGTTGAAGGGCATTTTGTTGATAAAAGAAATTTGTATGTAAGTTTTTGTTTCAATTATATGTGTTTAATTATGTGTGTTTTTTATTATTCTTTGATTGAATTTTGTGGTTACATGAAATATGTATACAAAAGCATGTTAAAAGTTTTCTAACGATACTTAGGGAGTTTACATATACTCTTACAGTATTAGTTAATAGTGAGTATTTTGAGAACATTGAAATTTGAATGATACCATCAGATTATATAAGTAGACTGTGTTGGTATCCTTTAGAATTTGTATGCCTACTTAATTTTGTGTATATGTGAAATCTTAATAATGTTATCATAATATATACTTATATAATAGTATCACTATAGCATATGGATATATTCTCATAGTATCATTAAGAACTTTTATACTGTAATTAAACGTTTTATATAGACAGTGTAATTTGAATGTAATTTTTTTTTTAATTATGTATGCTTTTTTATTATTCTTTGTTTGGATTCTCTAGTTGCATGAAATATGTATATGAAGCATGTTAAAAATCTTAATGATACTTAGGGAGTTTATATATACTCTGAGAGTATCATTGGATAGTGAGTATTTTATGAATATTGAAACTTTAATGATACCATCGGATTATATGAGTATATCGTGTTGATATCCTTTAGGATTTTTATGCCTACTTATATATGTATATGCATGACCTTAATGATGTTAACATGTATATGAAGCATGTTAAAAACTTTATTGATACTTAGGGAGTTTACATATAATCTGAAAGTATCACTGGATAGTGAGTATTTTGTGAACATTAAAATTTTAATTATACCATCAGACTATAGAAGTATACCGTGTTGGTATACTTAAATCGAAAAAGAAAAGATGTCTATCAAAGAGCGAGATGGACTAACTAGACGACTGTCAACCAGCTCTAAAGGTTGCAAAGCCTTTGGAGTGCCCCTGAACGGAAGGAAGGAAATCAATTCTTTTTTCACTCGCTATGCGCTGACTGGATGTGTACTTACATGATCAATTGATGGATGGGGTCATTGCGTGAATGAGACTGGCCTAACTTAAAATCAAGGCTCTTCCCTCTCTTGAATTTTTATGCCTAATTAATTTATTTGTACATATATGTATATGAGAAATCTTAATAATGTTAATATAGAATATATTTTATATAATAGTATCACTTTAGTATATGAATATAGTCTCATGGTATCATTAAGGATTTTTATACTCTAATTAAGCATTTATATAGACAGTGCAATAGTGTAATTTGAATGTAAGTTTTAGTTTCAAAATTATGTATGTTTTTTGTTATTCTTTATTTTGGATTCTATTGTTGCATGAAGTATGTTAAAAACATTAATGATACTTAGGGAGTTTACATATACTCGGAGAATACCACTAGATACTAAATATTTTCTGAACATTAAAATATTAATGAGACCATCAAAGTATATTAGTATACTGTCTTAGCAACATTAAAGTTTTTTATGTCTAATTAATTTGTTTGTCCATATATGTACTAGATAGTGATGGCCTGTGTGAGCATAAACCCAATATTATGGGACTATATACATACAAACATGTGTAAGTACACTAAATGTATATGCCGGTAACATTAATTATCATAAACGGTCGATATATTTTTGATTGCTCCAATCATCTCCTACTCGAAGTTCATTTTCCACTTTGAATTTTGTCCATCCACGTATGATTTCAAAATGAAGTCCAACTCTCCTAAGTTGCACCGATCCATATTTTTGTGCTTCATCTTTCAGAACCATCTCACACTTTCTATTTATCAATCCATTTGACTTCACAAAGTTCAACGAAAGATACTATCATAAAATTTATTCAATTGAGTAGATGGAGTTACCATTGTCTAAAAAGAGAAAAGAACTCCAATAGAAAAGAGTTCAGTCCTATACACTGAACACTGTATAATTTCTTACATCATCAAATTAAGTTGCTTAAAATATTATATATAATTAAATTTAAACCCTAATAAAAATCAATTCAAATAACTTCCCAGAACTGATTTTATCAAGCAATAAGTTTTAACAGTTGAAATAAAACAAGAATGATACTCATTAGCAAAAGTTGAAACAACTACACGTGCATTGAGAAGACTCATGTTTGAGATTTTTTTTATAATTTCTGCTTATTAAAAAGAAACATGGCCAAAGAAGAGTTATATTGATAATAAAGTGTAATAATTTGGATAAAAATGAAGATGTGACATATATAAGTTTAAAAAGTTAGCGGGTATGAACCTTCTTGACCTTTTTTTTTTTTAAATTCCATGTTATTTTGGAAGGAATTGATCAAGAAAAGGAGAATAACAACTACTACTATACTATGCGTTAATCCAAATTCACGTTGTGATTGGATATATGAAGGCTCACTAAGGACATCTCTCTATTAAGAAAACAACAGAACAACTACTAATACTACTATATAGTGGCATAACCAAAATTTTTATTAGAAAGGTTCAAAATATAAAAGTAAACACACTCAGTCACAGAGGTGTGATTTGGTAATATGTCAATTTAACCACTATTAGTAAATAAAACAAAGGGAAAATCATTATTTCTTTTTTCAAGAGACCTTGAAGTTAATTTCATGTAGCAGAGTTTTAATTACCCAGAAAATACTTTATTACCTAGTATAAAGGTAGGAAAGAATTTGGTCATAGGTATGGATAGGTATGTAATATCATAAAAGAGCACAAATCATCCTACTCCTGGTGAAAACGTAGATCATGTTGATTCACGTGGATACTCATAATGGTTTTTGTTGAAAAATTTATCTATTATTTAGCTTAGAGCCATGAAATTTCACTAATTTAGGTGTTAGTGCTAGCCTTGCGTGCAACAACTAAATAACTATTAACTTGGTCATGATTGTTTCTACTATGCTCGGAAAGATCAAACAATTTCTTATTTAAGTTATTAACAGTTACTCTAGATCAATTAGATGACGAACTCTTCAAATTTTCAGAAAAAAGTTTAAATCAAATGAAATTATTATCATGATATATTTCAATTTACCTGTTTGAGAACCCTAATCCTTCATTCTATTGCAAAGCTTTCGAAAAGAGAAATATATTATGTGTAAGCATTCCATTTCTGATCAAGTCCACCACCCAACTAAGAAGAACCAACCCTGATAGATACAATTTAAAAAGTTTTGCTCAAAATTCAAATAAGCACAATTACATATTCTTAAATATTAACAAATTAAAATTAACTATTCTGTATTTTAGAGACAATCCACTAAGAGAAAAAAATAAATAAAAAGGAGATGTTAATTGAAAAAGAGCAAGAACAATCTATAAAAACAAAGAGCACAACAGTGAATACATAGTAAGGATATAACATTAACTTTAACACAGCAAGACCCAACAAAAGAAGATTATTGAGCAAAGAAAGCTAAAGAGGGAACAAATAAAGAAAATTAGGGATGAATATGAAAACGTGACAAAATCAAAGTCTTTTACAATGAAAGAAAATTGGGGATAAACATCAAAAGGGAAATTATATGCATTATATGAACTTTGAGAAAACATAAATCTTTGACTAACAGTTGCAAAATTTTAAATTGCTTTGTAGCTAAAAATTCAATAACAAAAAAGAAGAAGAAGAAAACACGTTGATAAAAGAGAAACTTAAATCAACAACCTCACAAATTCCATCTCAGAAAGTCAAACCCCATGACAACTAATTTATTTCAAAGTACGAAGCAAAAAAAAAATAAGAGGGCTTAATAAAAATAGCAATTAGCACTTGGAACAAATAGAAAACATCAAAAACAACGTTTAACTAAAAATAAAACAGATCAGAATCCTAATTATCAATACATAGATTAGAAATTATGGATATTGGTAGTTGCACTTGGACTACATCACCACAAACACACATATACAAAAGATCATTCCTTGGGACAAAAAATTGTTTCTTTCTTCCTCATATACCAAGAACAAGAACAAAATTTCTCAACTCAATACAAAATTTTCATCATATATAAATTAACAGATATCAAAATCAGTTCTTTAGAGAACCCAATTCAAAAAAATAAAATTTTCTAGTTAAAATACCCATCTTTGATTACAGTAACAAAAATTAGAAATTAAACTAAATTACCTTGATTGGAAGGAGAATTGAAGAGTGAAGATGTAGATGACTTTGGAGGTGCAAATCTAAAAAGTGAGTTTGTGGGTGTACTACATGTCTGTTAAGTTGCAATAGCAGAATACCTAGTTTTACAGAATTAAATGACCAAAATATCTTTTTCTTTTAATTTATTGGCATCAAGCATACCTGTTGAAATAAGATTCTTCTAATATTATAGAAATATGAGAAACCTTTAATAACATACATTTAATATAATAGTATCACTATAGCATATGAATATACACTCATAGTATCATTAAATATTTTTATGCTTTAATTAAGTATTTATATAAACCGGTAAAAGTGTAATTTGAATGTAAGTTTTTGTTTGTTGTATGTTGCATATATAATGAAGCATGTTAAGTACGTTAATGATACTTAGAGAGTTTACATATACTGTGAGAGCATCACTGGATAGTGAATATTTATAAGTATACCGTGTTGGTATCCTTAAGGGTTGTAATGCCTCATTAATTTGTTTGTCCATATATGTATATGAGAAACCTCAATAATATTAAGATAGTATATGCTTAATATAATAATATAACTATAACATATGGATATGCTCTCACGTCATCATTAAGGACTTTTATGCTCTAATTAATAGATTATATAGTAAATAGTGTAATGTGGATATACTCTACTTATTTTTTGAAGATTTGACATTTCTATATTAAAAACCTTCTACATCTGAATATGTGATTGTATACAATAGTTAGTTAGCAAAAGGTATCAGTAAGTGACTATTGTATTTTTTATATTATTTTATTTTTGTTGTTTTATTACATACTTGCATTTTACTGTGCAGGTTGCCACCAATACACTTTCCTCAAATCTCGATATATCTTAGTAGACCTCGGATGAATAGAATGACGAGAGTCATGGGTTTCACTCATGATCATCCTCCTAAGGTCATCCACATTCGAAAAACATAATCGATCATGATACTGAAGTATACCATCTCTGCCTTGGGAGAAGACCTTTCTTTTTTTTTCGGAAACCAACTTCTTCAACTCAACCAATGACGGATCTAGATCTTGCGTAGCCTTAACATTAATAACCATAGAAAATTCGGCCCCATTTTAAACATGAATACCACCATCATCAGAGTCGGCCTCCTTTACACCTAACCTAGCCAAACGTTGAACATTTTTTTCTAACTCTTTCTTTCCTTCATCAACATGAGCCACACTTCCCACAGATAGCCTACTAGGAGCATCGACTACAATATTTGCTTGCCAGGATGATATTGTACACTTATGTCATAGTCTTTAAGGAGTTCCAACCATCTTCTTTGTATTAAGTTAAGATCCTTTTGAGTGACCACATATTGGAAACTTCATGTGGTCGGTGAAGACATCAATATGCACCCCATACAAATAGTGTCTCCAAATTTTCAAGACAAACACCACCGCCGCTAACTTAAGATTATGAGTCAGGTAATTATACTCATGCACTTTCAATTACCTTGATGCATAAGCTATCAGCTTATCATGTTGCATAAACACCTATCCCAATCCAATCCGAGAAGCATTTAATATACCAGAAACCCATCTAAGCCATCCGGTAAAGTCAAAAAAGGAGCCAATATAAGCCGATCTTTCAAAGTGTGAAAACTCTTCTTACACTCATCCGAATGTAACAAACTTGGCCTTCTTTTGAGTTAACTTGGTCAATAGAGATGCAATAGATGAGAAACCCTTAACAAATCTTCTATAATAACCAGCTAACCCAAGAAAACTTCGAATATCCGAAAGAGTCAATGGTTTAGGCCAATTCTTCACGGCCTCAGTCTTCTTCGGGTCAACCTTAATACCATCACTGGACACTACATGACCAAGAAAAGCTACCTCACCCAATCAAAACTCACAATTTATTAAACTTAGCTTACAACTTCTTTTCCCTTAAAGTCTAAAGAACCAATCTCAGATGATCCATTTGCTCCCGCTCACTTCGAGAATAAATAAGGAAGTCATTGATGAAGACAAACGCAAAACTGTCAAGTGACTTCAACACCCGATTCATAAGATACATAAATACGGCCGGAGCATTGGTCAAACTAAATAACATCACCACAAATTCAAAGTGCTTATACCTAGTCCGAAAGGTCATCTTGGGAATGTCACACTCCCTAACCTTCAACTGATGATTGCCAAATCAGAGATCAATCTTTGAGAAATAGGTGGCCCCTTGGAGTTGATCAAATAAGTCATGGATTCTTGGCAATGGATACTTGTTCTGATGGTTACCTCATTCAATAGCCTATAATCAATGCACATCCAAAGAGATCTATTTTTCTTCCTTACAAGTAACACCAGAGAACCCCATGGAGATATACTTGGCCTAATAAAGGCCTTCTCCAACAAATCCTTTAGCTGATTCTTCAACTCTTTCAACTCAATCAATCCCATATGATAAGGAGGAATAGAGATAGGTTGAGTATCCGGGAGAAGATCTATACCAAAGTCTTCATCCCTTTCAGAAAGAATGTTGGGCAAGTCTTCAAGAAACGCATTCAAGAGTAGGTGACTTGAACTCCACATCTTTTACCCTCATGATATGATAGATACACCCTTTGGAAATTATCTTTTTGGCATTAAGGTTGGAAATAAACCGACCTTTAATAGCAGAGTCACTACCCTTCCATTCAAGGATGGGCTCATATTGAAATTGGAACTTGACTTTTTGGGTTCACAATCTATAGAGGCAAATGAAACATGCAACCAATCCATCCCAAGAATCATATAAAAATAAAACATCTCAAGTTCCATAAGATCGCACGAAAAGACTTTATGCAAAACGGAGATAGGGCAATCTCGATAAACTTTATGAGCAAGAACAGATTCACCCACGAGGGTATAGAATATAAAAGGTTTTCTCAAGATTTTAGGACTCAAACCAAACTTAATAGCCAATAGAGGAGTCAAAAAGATAAATTTACACCTGGATCAAGAAAAGCATAAGAATCAAAGTCAAAGACTTTTAACATACCAGTCACAACATCCAGAGCTTCCTCAACTTCCTGGTGAGCATACAAAGCATAAAATCAGTTATTTCTTAGGTCAACATCTTGGGGGGCTCTTTGTTGTCCTTGACCACCTTGAGCCACTTGAAATTGACCTCTCTGAGCATTCTTAGGACAATTAGCAACCTTGTGGTTCTTTTCACCACACCCAAAGCATGTACCAAACTCCCTACAACAAGCACCCAAGTGATTCTTCCCATACTTGTGACACTGGGGAAACAATGGCCCACCACCAACTAGTGCCTTAGGAGGAGGCACCCTCACATTAGCAACCCGAACATTAGAACCTTGGCGCTGTTGGAAGCAACCATGACCCCCACCTTTGGAGTTGTATAATCCACCATCATAACGAGTTTTCTTAGGATCATGTACCCTCTTCTCCTTAAGCTTTCCTCCTTCAATTTTTTCAACATATACCATGAGCCTGGAGATGTACATATCCCCAATGAGCATAGCCATATGATATTTCTTCACAACCAAGTCAGAAATCCCAGAAATAAACGTGTCCATCCTTGCACGAGGTTCAACCACAAGAATAAGGGCATACTTGGAAAGCTTTATGAACTTGAGGGCATAGTCTCTCTCACTTATATCATCCTTTTTGAGGTTGATAAACTCTGTCATCTTAGCTTCCCTAAGCACAAGTAGGAAGAAACGATCTAGAAATGCAAACTTGAACTCCTCTCAATTAACAAAATTACCACAAATCTTCTCCATCATCTATTGAGTGTACCACACTTGACCCACATCTTTCAGCTGATAAGCAGTCAACTCAGCTTCCTCTTCAGAAGTGACTTCCATAATAGTCAACACCTTAGTGAGCTCATCAATGAACTCTTGACCATCCTCATCAGCCTTTGACCCATAGAACTTTGGAGGATTCATCCAGGTGAAATTTCTCACCCTAGAATTAGGAGTGGGATCCCCAAGAAGATTAGCCTATCTAGTCTGAGTAGCCACCTCCTAGGCAAGCATAGCAAAGGCCGTACGAAATTCACCAATGGATATAGGCTCTTTTGTAGGGTTTTTGGAAAACTTGGTCGTCAATAGTCGGGGCCGGTCTTGGTAGGAGATGTCATGACCCAAGCCTAGGGCCTAGATGTGACATGACGAATGGGGAACCCGAAGGAACTCCAAACAAACCTCAAATAGGATATCAATCACACGTTCTTGGTTGCAGAAGCAAAATAGCAACAACAAGAGATATAAATAAGGGGAAATGAGACTAAGGAAAGTCTTTGATAATCATAAAACAGTTCAAGAGTGAAGCTCATAGCATAAATACATATTAATATCGAACAACACCTCTAACATGGAATGGAAAGGGGGCCAATACACTTTCCAGGCTCACCCTTATAGTGTCAAGTGTTCAACATAGAGAGATATCAAATAGTAAGAGTAGTATAGATAGTGTCCCCGGACTTGACGACACCAAAGCTTATCTTCCGAAGTACCAAAACTAGCCATATGGAGGATGATTGAGAGGTGCTTTAGTCCCTACATGGTAACATCATGCAGGCATAGAGTATGCATTAGTATGTTTGAATGTACAAACGTAGAATACAATGCAACAAGACATAAGCCAACATAGTTAAAATGCATAATCATAAGCAATGGATAAGTATAATACCAATATGGTATGCATGATCAATGCTTGAGGTAGAACATTCTTGTAAATCACATAACTTGCAATATATATAGAGTACATGTGTGGGAAGAGACCATAACCATCATAGACCAAGCGAACTACTACTTGAAATCCAAGGCATGTCACCCCCTTGTAAGGTAATTGAGGTATCCATCCCTCAACAAAGTGATTGAGCATGTCACCCCCCAACATGGTGATCGAGTTATCCATCCCTCAACATGGTGATTGGGCATGTCACCCCCCAATAAGATGATTGAGGTATCCACTCCTCAACATGATGATTGCGCATATCACCCCCTAAAAAGGTGATTGAGGTATCCATCTTTCAACACGGTGATTGGTCATGTCATCCCTCAACAAGGTGATTGAGCCATGTGACCCCCTCAACAAGGTGATTGGGTACGTCAGCCCCTAACAAGGTGTGGTGTACTTGCAACATCATAGATACATTTCATGAATTCAATGCATATATGCAAGCCCTTAATCATCATATAGTCACTTAATTTGTAAACCATGTAATAGATCATCAGTAACTTGAGAATCCTTATTTAGACATTTTATCAAACACTTCGTGGGTTCGTAATGCTTGTTCAAAATTGTGCAATTTATGAGTGAAATATTATGAGAAAACTTAATGTAAATCAACCTACCAACACATTGTAAAACCTTCATGTAGGATACCTTGCAATCTATCATCAAATCTCATAATAGATCATAGTTTCATAGCTTAAAACATACATAGTCTCAATAGACAAAACCAATTCATAATATAAGCTTGGAATAGGTAGAAATGCATAATCAATAAACATTTTATAAAATTCCAACATAATTTATAATCAAAATCCATAATAAGAGGTACCCATAGAAGATACAACTTGAAAACATGAAATTTTCATAAAATGTAAGATTGGGTTCCATAGGTGAAAGGAATGGATGAAACTCAAATACCTAAATTTGGGGATTCTTTGAGATGAGCGTGAAGAAAGATTGGAGCTTGAAGAGAATACTTGAGTTCCAAAGTTAGGCTTGAAATCTTTGAAATTTGAATGAGAATTTTGATAAAGTGTTGGAGAGGTTTCAGAGAGGATTTTTGAGTGATATAGAGTTGATAAATAGATAAGTATAGGTGTTTTCACGCATAAGTGGGCATGGGGCTATGACCCCAATGCCCTTGGACGAAACAGGAAAAATATGAAAGAACTAACATTATTCTGCGATGGGTCCACATCGCGGAGACATCGCACACAATTACTATCTCTGAAGAATTAACAAAAATCAATTTTCACTATGGGTCCTCTAAAATTCGGGTTATACCTATTCCCCACTAAATTTTGCCCCCTAATCAAGAATATGAAGTTGGATTTTCTATATCACGCACGGATTTTGAGATATATAAAAATTACGATTATGGACATTTCTGAAGCATATTTTTACAGCGTTTCAATATCTCCCTCTTGGGAACATTCATCCCCAAATGTCAAAGAAACGTGCATAAGAGAAGTAATCATGAAGATTTAAACTTGACATGAATGTAACAAATGCATTTAAACATCATCTTCAAAAATCTCAACATGAATGTCAAAAATTACCATAAACTTGTCAACATAAACATGAATGCATGCAAAATGATATAAGGGCTGAAACTTAATACTTGAAATCATATAGGGGACTTAAATTAGTACATTGGCTTGAGTTGAGTGGAAGAGATATGGATATCACTTTATCATGTCTGCATCGACTTCCAATGTGGTACTTTCAACTTGTTGGTTCCTCCAAAGGACTTTGATAGAAGTTGTATCTTTGTTCCTCAATCTCTTCACTTGTCTATCTGAAATCTCAACTGGGACCTCCTCATAAGTCAAATTATCTTCTACAACACCCACAATATCCAAGGGCACTATAGCACTTGGGTCACCCACACACTTTCTCAACATGGACACATGGAAGACTAGATGAACCATATTTATCTCCATAGGCAACTCCAACTTATATGCAAACTTATCTACTCTCCTCAAAACTGTATAAGGACCCACAAACCTTGGGATTAATTTCCCTTTCTTGCCAAATCGGACCACACCCTTCATAGGTGAGACTTTCAAGTAAACCCAATCACCAACCTTAAACTCAAGATCTCTTCTCCTCACATCGGAGTAGGAGTTTTTTCTACTTGGGCTATTTTCAATCTCTCTCTTATCAACTTTACCTTCTCTGAGGCTTCCATGACCAAATCCGGACCTAGCAAAGCCATTTTCCCCACTTCGAACCACCTAACCGGGGATCTACAATGCCTACCATAAAGAGCTTCAAAGGGGGTCATACCAATGCTTGAGTGGTAGCTATTGTTGTAAGCAAATTCAATTAGTGGAAGATATTCATCCCAACTACCCTTAAACTCCAAAACACAAGCTCTAAGAATATCCTCAAGAGTTTTGATAGTCCTCTCGGCTTGACCATTCGTTTGAGGATGAAAAGCCGT
>JAABOM020000012.1:15219672-15240170 GCA_011800125.2 Solanum clarkiae | reverse complement strand
TGTTAACTACACAAGTATTACTTCATAATACAGCCAACCAAGAAGAGAAAAGCCTCTTAATTAACAAGAAAAGTGTAGAAAAATCCTTAGAATACAAGCTGTCCAGAATTTCCAGCACAACATACTAGCATATACATCATGTTTTTCATGAAGAAACCATACTAAATACACAACTATGATTACTTAAATTTGCCTTCAAGGTTCATATCTCCTTCAAGAATCCTAAAAGAGTCATTTGGCCGCTTTACAAAGTTAAAAGAAGTTGAGAGAAAACTTTGGAGAGCAATTTGATTTTTGTGTGTTCAAGTTGAAAAATGGTTGTGGGAGCTGTTTTAAACTCTTTTTAAAGGGGTATTTGGCCAACTTACTAAGGCTACTTTAGCCTTAAATTACTAAGCTGGTGATGCAGCTCCTTTCCCCTTTCACTTGGGCCTTTTGGGTCTCCAAATTAATGGGCCTTTGCTGTCCATTTTTCAGCTTTCTTCTTCTTAAATAGTTGGGCCTAACTTACTAAAGAAATTGTAATGGGCTTAGGCCCCTTTTATATTCTTCTTGGGCTGACAATATAGTCCATGTATGATGGTAAAACATGGTCTAAAGTTACACCCTTAATACGGACTTCATTCTTAATCGGACTTGGACAAATTCGATGTCGCACCTCGTCTCCGTTTAGTTAGCAAATTTGAGCTAAGCAAGTAAGTGACTCACTTGCTAGCTTACTAAGTCCTACAAGAAACTCAATTCTCTTACTTCATTTAAGCCCATGATTTCCTCAATTCGAGACAAAACATGTTTACACTCGACCCTCTTAAGCATTAGACGCACATATCCCCCTATAACATAAGATTTGAGCACTTTTGAAAATGGGCGCTAATTTGACCAAACCATATCATGTTTCATTTGCATTGTACTAGTAGTGTAAGGTACGGGGTGTTACACCCCAAAGGCCTCTAATGTGAACCAGATAACCTCTGACCAGAACTATAGGAACCATGATAACCTTGTCTACCCTCAAATTCCGAAAACAATGCATGAACTCCTCAGCACTAAATTGAACCAGTCCCATGAATAGGACTTGTACCTCTAGATGAGACAGTAGAGAAGTAATCAGATGAATAAGTCATCTTAGGGTCCCTAAACTCCTTCCTTTCTGTCAACTCTGCTTCTTTAGTGTTACTCACCATGGATTGGAAGGAATCTCCTTCTTCAGACACCTAGAATACTACCTTACTGATAAATTAAGTCAACTCTCTCACAAATCTACGAACCCTCTCTATCTCATAAGGGTTGATAGCAGTAGCATATCTGGCTAGCTGGCAACATTGGATTTTATACTTAGTGACTAACAGCTCGTCCTACCTTCAACTCTCAAATAATGTGTGACTCTTCTCTCTCAAGATCTAAATGACAAAACGATCATAGAAAGCACTAGAGAATTTCTCGCAAGTTATTAGAGGAGACCCAGTTGATAAGGATCCTAAATATGTCCTTTACCACTCCCTCACAGGTCCATGAAGCTAAAGAGTGAAACAAAAAATACCATGGGACTCAGCTAAACCCATAATCTCTAAACACTCTCTACAAGAAGTCAAAAAACTCATAGGCATCATCAGTCTTCCCTCCATGAAACTGAGGTGGGTCCATCTTCATAAACTTCTCATAATAGTGCTACTCATCCTCAGTCAATGCAGCTAATGGCGTACCCTAACCTCAATCATTGGTGTTAGATCTATCTCAACTACGGGAGCTATTGGTTGTTATCCTATCAGACCCTGAACATTGGGGGCTTGTTGTTTGTCTAGAACCTGAACTCTTACTCTAGTCTACAATCAACCAAGTATGCTTATCGCACTACTAGTCTGTGCCATACTCTCGATCACACTCATGACCCTCAATAGAGTATCTTGAAATAATAGTGTGATTTCATACTCAGGAGAAATATGATCCCCTCTGACCTTGGGCTCGATAAAGATACCTCTCTCATGATCTCTAGTTAATGTTTCCCCTTGTGCTCGTCCTCACCTCTCATCCTCTAACTCTACCTCTGCCTCGGGTTGGGATCTTAGTAACAATTTGGGGGCCTCCTCCATCAAAAGCTGATACTTTGGTCCTGTCTATCTGCCAAAAGAGCATATGACAACTCAACACCCATAATATAATCCACGCATGAATAAATTGAAAGAAGTAACAAAGAATTTCCTAATAGTCTTCATAGCCTTGCAAGGATAAGTAACAGACATCTTCGTATTGATCTTCAAGATTCTACTAGACTGGACTTGTACACATGTGATATCTAAGTACTTGGGTCTCTAATGCTAATTCATTATAATTCAAAAATAGGGATCATGACACCTGCATAACCCACCAAGGCAAGTCAACCTAAGAAGTAAAGAAATATAAAGTGAGTGGGAATTTAAGTAAAAAGAAGGAAATCTAACATATTATGAGTCTTAATAAGTGGAATTAATTCTAAAACCACCCAAGATAGGTTTCAAATGTAAAAACCACTAACTTAATAGAAAGGAAAAATAGTACAAGTCTTAACGTCTTAGTTCTCAAATAGAATAAAACATAAAGTAAAAAGGCCTTAAGAGTTCACTGAAAAGACAATTTGCTAGCGCTCAAGCATCCGAAAGTGTAGTCTAATATGAAAAATAAAGAGATCAGGAGGTACTAGGCTCAAAACCTACATAAGAGGAGAAACAAGGGGTGAGTACCAAAAACATAGTACCCAGTAAATGAATTCTAAAGTCCTATAAAACAAGAAGAACACAAGTACTTCAATCATTCCAACTACATACCTCCATAACTGCAATCCTACACACAGAAAAATCAGCATACACAATATACGTATCCACCGTACAAGAATATAGGAAAATAATAGATAATTTTCAAATATTTATAAGTAAATGATTAACCAGTATATAACACTTCATACATATTTCCACATTAATATAATGAGTGAAATGAGATGGGATGTGATAAAGTGCAATGATACTGTGCAATTGTAACGACCCCAAAAAGTGCCTGAAAATGTGTCTCAGAAGTGCCCGAAATTCTAATTTCCATATATCTCAAAATTTGTGCATGATATAAAAAATTTAACCTCATATTCTTGTTCAGGAGGCAAAATTGAGTGGAAAATGGGTCTAACCCAAATTTTAGAGCAACCGTAGCAAAATTCAAAATTTTGAAGTGTCAAATTCTAGTGTGTAGTGCACGTTCTTGGGCCAACACGCCTCTGTGTTATTTTTGTTCAGTTTTTGTTGTCCAGTCCAAGGCCTTTAGATCTTAGGACTAAGCCTTCCCACACGTGAAAATACCTATACGTAGCCATATTTTGCCTTCTTATCATACAAGATATTCCCCAATATTCACTCAAATGCTCAGGATTATATTTCTCTCAAATTTTAAGTGTCAAAACCCTCTCCGAATCTTAAGGAAATCAACCAAGCTTCAATTCTCCATCTCCAATCTTCATTAAGTTCATCTCCAAAGCTAAGGTATGTGAGTTTCTTTCATGGGTTCCTTTCATCCATGATGTCCAAGCTTTCTTTTCTTACAAATTGCATGATTTAATGATGATTTACTCATGGATCTTATTTATTATGAAAATCACTGCATATTATATTGGGATTTATGAAATTGTGACTATTTTGCTATGTTTTGGACTATGAAACTGAGATCTATTATGAGATTTGATGAAGGGTTTTGATGTGTGTTACCTGAGGGTGTTACCAAGTATATATTAATGGTTTTACATTGAATTTTCTAGCATGATTTCACTCTTGAATTGCATGGTTTAACACTAGAACTATACACCCTCTAAGTGCTTGATAAAATGTTCGGTTATAGTTTCTTGAGGAATTGAAGGTCCAATGCATATCTTATGATTTGAAAGACTAAATGATGATTTAATGATGATGAAATAATGATGAAAGTGATGTATGTATATGATGACTTTAGGATGATGATAGGAATATTTATGTGAGTTACTTTCATGAAGGAGTACCTATGGTGTTGCAAGTAGATTGTTGGGTTTCCGTGTTTGTTGTGCTCTTGAGAAAATGAAGGTCTTTCCCTTGTCATTTGAAATATAATGTTGTGATAAGCTAGTTCTATGATCCCTGCCGAAAAGGCCATGCCATAAGGTCGAAAGACTAATGATCCCTACTGAAAAGATCATATCGTAAGGTATGGACCCCCTACCAAAAAGGTCATGCCGTAAGGTAGAATAACTAATGATTTCTACCAAAAAGATCATATTATAAGGTATGGACACCCTACCAAAAAGTCCATGTCATAAGGTAGAAAGACTAATAGTTTCCACCGAAAAGATCATATCGTAAGGTATGGATATTCTATAGAAAAGGCCACACCATAAAGTAGAATGAATCACGGCTCCTACCCAAAAGATTATATCACAAAGTAGGGGACTTTTTATACTACCTATCGAAAAGACTATGTCTTACGGTAGAAGTATTGGTAACACTCTCTAAAAAGGTTATATTGTAAGGTGAGTGGGGGCCATATGATCCATTTCACGAAGATTGGTAAGAAAGGTTTGAGTATATATTCCATATGGAGTTTACATTCCTTGATCATGATTTACAAGTATGTTTTACATTAAGCATTGATCATGGATGTCATATTGATGTTACACCTATCCTTTGCTTATAATGATGCATTTTGACTAGGTTGCCTATCCCTTGCTAGCATTGTATCCTACATACTTAGTACATTCAAACATACTAACACATACTCTATGCCTACATGATGTTACCATATAGGAATCGGTGTACCGCTTGATCATCCTCCTCCTCCATGTGGCTAGTATAATTGTCTCTCAAGCTAGTTGGTGAGTCCTCCATTCTGGGGACGTTAGTTGTGATTTATTTCTATGTATTGAAACTATCTTTCTTTTATGTATATATTAATTATGAGAGTGAGCCCGGTCGCTTGTCTTGGCCCCCACTCTTATCTATTTAGTAGAGGTATTATTGGACATGATATGTATCTATGTTATGAGTCTTGACTCTCTTGTTTCTTGATGTTATGATATGAAAGTTTATCCTTAGTCCCAATTCCCTTGCTTATGCTTATTTCTTACTATTATTTTAATTGTTTCCGCGACGAAGGATGTGTAATGATATATTATGAGGCTTGTTTAGGGTTCCTTCGGGTTTCTCATTCGCCGGCCACATCTATGCCCTAGGCTTGGGTCATGATAAAGATTATATCAGAGTACTGGGTTGTTAGATCCTCAGAGTCCAACACACTACATTGATTAAAGTCCTATTCATGGTTGTGTTGTGCGCCACAACTATGAGTAGGAGGCTATGAGACGTTTTAGGAGATGTTTCCCTTCTTCATATTCTAAATCGTGCTATAGAGTTGAAGTAAGTCATTTACCTCCTCTAACAATTGTTCTTTTCCATGCTTTATGATCATGCCTAACATAAGAGAAAGAAGAGCTCGCGCTCCAGAGGGACAACCGGCTAATGGAGAGCTTCGGGAGGCTCTCACTTTGCCTGCACAAATTGTGGCCAACCAAGCCAATAAAGGGGCCCAATCTCCTCATGCTCCTACATCAGCTTCTCGAGTGAGAGACTTCATAAGGATGAGCCCATCGGAGTTCTACGGGTCAAGGGTGGAATACCCACAAGAGTTTATTGATGAGACATATAAGGTATTGGGCATCATGGATGATAGATCGGAAGATAAGGCGGAGTTGGCATCCGACCAACTCAAAGGGGTACCACAAACATGGTACAATCAATAGAGGAAGGAGAAGGGAGTCAACAATATGTTTCTATGGGAAGAGTTCAAGGTGGCCTTTCTTAATTGATTCTTTCATCTTGAGCTTAGGAAAGCGAAATTGATAAAATTCATGAATTTGAGACAAGGGTCAATGAGTGTGAGGGAGTATCCCCTCAAGTTCAAAAAACTCTCTAAGTATGCTCCTCACTTGGTTGCCGACCCAAGGGCTAGGATGAACAAGTTTGTGATGGAGGTCTCCGACTTAGTGAATAAAGAATGTCGGTCTGCTATGTTGATTAATGATATGGATTTATCACACCTCATGATTTATGCTGAACAAATGGAGGAGGAGAAGTTGAGGAAAAGAAGGGGTAATGAGGCCAAGAGGGCAAGAGGGCTCGGCTTGATGGTGGCTCCCAAGGTCTACAGTCCGATGATGCTCCAAGCAAGAGGGTCGCTAAGAATGGGGTGTCAAACCCAAAGCCCCAAGGAGATGATGGGGTGACTCATTCTAGATGCCCAAAGTGCCGGAGGAAACATGGTGGTACATGTTGGAGGAGCATGGGTGTATGTTTTGGATGTGGGGAAATGGGCCACAAAATTTTGGATTGCCCATATGCTCAAAACAAGGGTAAAGATGGTCATGTTAATCAAGGGGATACTCCAAGACATAATTGGTTCTATGTTCTTCAAAAGAGGCAAGAGGTAGGTGAGGCACCCAATGTTGCTAATGGTATGTTGAAGTTTCCTTAACTTAGAGGTGTGTGCATTATTGGGTATGGGTGCCACTATTCCCTTCATTATTCTTTTATTGCTTGTGGCCTTCTTGTATGTGTCCCGAGTTGCTATGTGAATCTTTTGGTGATTACTGCTTTGTTGAGTCTATTATTGCTAGAAGGTTCGTAAGTATTATTTCGTGGTCATGTGGTGTCTAGGTCTTGCCTTGTGACTTTGTTCGATTGGATGTGGTGAGTTTGAGATCACACTTGGAGTGGATTGTTGCATGTATACTGTGTCTCTATTGATGGTAGGGCTCATAGAGTTTGATTCCAATTCCCTAATCACCCAGCTTTGAGTGGTAGTGCAAGGATAAGTCCATCTCTTGCTTTAGGGTGCAATTGACCTTCAAGGGATTACATTTATCATCTTGTAAGAATTAGGGGTGTTAAGCGTAAGTTATTTCTATTGGGTTGTTTGCGGTGACCAATGAGCTATTGAATGTCCTTTTCAGTAAGTTGAATTTGGGGTGGAATCTTTCGGTTGACCTATGCACCGATCACTCATGAATAGGGTCTTTAATCCCTACCTTGTTACATTTCTGGTGGTCCTTGCTGATGATGTGTTGATTATTTCTGGAAGCAAGGAAGAGCTTGTGAATCATTTGAGGGTGATGTTGTGAATTTGGAGGAGGTGAGGTTGCTTGTTAATAATGGGAAGTGGAGACCTTTGGGTGACAAGAAGGTGGATGGAGGAGTTCACCAGTTGACTAGGTTGGGTGAAGTTGAGAGTGGTGGTGTAAGGGCTTTGATGGCTCCAAATCTTCTATGGTTGAAGGCGTCTAGTAAAATAAGGCTTTGATTTCCTTCTTGATAAAGTTGGAGGTCTTGGTGAGGGATGGTAGAGTGGAGGTTGTCTCCCAAGGGGGAGATGGTGATTTTTGGTACTAAGTGGCTTGTTTGTGTATTTAAAGTTGATTGACAAAGATGACTCCGGTAGTCACTATTCCTTTCATTATTCCTTGTTGCTAGTAATATGTGGCTATGTGGGTCTATTGGTGCTAGAAAGGCTTTATAAGGATTGTTCCATGTTCTTATTGCATAAAGTCTTGCCTTATGATCTTGGTTGAATTTGGTTTGATGGATTGGAGGTCTTGAGGTGGTTTATGGTACCAAGTGGGTTATGCGTGATTAGGGTTGACAAATGAGTTTAGGGTTGTGAGTCCTTATAGAATGTAGAGGGAGGTTGGTAAGGTTGCATAAGGGTGGAATAACCTAGGGATATGATTGTGGTTTGTCTGATTCTTCATGCTTTTAGGTTGAGGGGAATGTGTTGATGACTCTAGTGTCAAAAAACTCTTTGAGGTTATGGGTGTCATGGAGGATAAGTTGACTTAGGTGAAGGTCCTAATGGAGTTATTGGATGGAAGGGTGGAAAGTTGACTAAAAAGGATGTGGTGCTTGTTAAGGCTCTTTGGGAGGTTCGTCTAGTCGAAAGAGTCTCTCGTGGAGCGGGCATGGATAAACAATATCTGTATCTATTTCATTTCTATTCAAGCTTATGATGACATATTAAGTCCTTTCATGATTCCAAGCCCTATGTTTCAGCCTTGTGTCATTTGCATGCATCCATATTTATGTCAAAAAATTCATGACGATTTCAACACTTATGTTGGTGTTTTGAAAATGGTATTTTTAAATGTATTGTTGCATTTTTGTTGGGACTAATTTATTCATGATTACTCTTCTCATATACATTTCTTTGACATTCGAGGATGAATATTCCCAAGGGGCAGATATTGTAACGACCCTGAAAGGTGCCTGAAAATGTGTCTCAAAAGTGCCCAGAATTCTAATTCCCATATATCTCAAAGTTCGTGCATTGTATCGAAAACTAAACTTTATATTCTTGTTCACGGGACAAAATTGAGTGGGAAATAGGTCTAACCCGAATTTTAGAGTAGCCGTATCAAAATTCAAAATTTTAAAGTGTCAAATTCCAGTGTGTAGTGCACGTTCTTGGCGCGACACGCCTCTGTGTTATTTTTGTCTAGTTTTTGTTGTCCGGTGTCCAAGGCCTTTGGGTATTGGTCCTAACCTTTTCACACGTGAATATACCTATACTTAGCCATATTTTGCCTTTATATCATATAAGATATTCTCCAATACTCACTCAAACACTTAGGCATATATTTCTCTCATATTTCAAGTGCCGAACCTTCTTCAGATCTTAAGAAATTCAACCAAGCTTTAAGTCTCCATCTCCAATCTTCATTAAGTTCATCTCCAAAGCTAAGGTATGTTGGTTTCTTTCATGGGTTCCTTTTACCCATGATGCCCAAGCTTTCTTTTCTTACAAATTTCATGATTTAAAGATGATTTACTCATGAGATTTGATGAAGGGTTTTGATGTGTGTTGCTTGAGTGTGTTACCAAGTATCTATTGATGGTTTTACATTGAATTTTCTAGCATGATTTCACTCTTGAATTGCATGGTTTTACACTAGCACTACACACCCTCTAAGTGTTTGATAAAATATTCGTTATGATTTCTTGAGGTTTTGAAGGTCCAATGCATGTCTTATGAGTTGAACGACTAAATTATGATTTAATGATGATGGAATGATGATGAAAGTGATGTGTATATATGATGACTTTATGATGATGATAGAAATGTTTATGTGAGTTGCTTTCATGAAGGAGTACCTATTTTGTTGCAAGTAGATTATTGGGTTTCTATGTTAGTTGTGCTCTTGAGAAAATGGAGAAGGTCTTCCCTTGTTTTTTGAAATATAATGTTGTGATGAGCTAGTTCTATGATCCCTGCCGAAAAGGCCATGCCGTAAGTTAGAAAGACTAATGATCCCTATGAAAAAGATCATACCATAAGGCATGGTCCACCTACCAAAAAAGTCATGCCGTAAGGTAGAATAACTAATGGTTCCTACCGAAAAAGATCATATCATAAGGTATGGACACCCTACAGAAAAGGTCATGTCGTAAGGTAGAAAGACTAATGGTTCCACCAAAAAGATCATATCATAAGGTGTGAATATTCTATCGAAAAGGCCATGGTGTAAGGTATAATAAATCACGGCTCCTACCCAAAAGATTATATCATAAAGTAGGCGATGTGTTATACTACCTACCAAAAAGACTATGTCATACAATAGGAATATTGGTAACACTCTCTAAAAAGGTTATACCGTAAGGCGAGTGGGGACCATATAGTCCATTTCATGAAGATTGGTAAGAAAGGTTTGACTATGTATACCATATAGAGTTTACATTCCTTAATCATGATTTACAAGCATGTTTTAACTTAAGCATTGATCATGTATGTCATATTGATGTTACACATATCCTTTTCTTATAATGATGCATTTCGATTACATTGCCTATCGCTTGCTAGCATTGCATCATACATACTTAGTACATTCAAACATATTAACGCATACTCTATACCTACATGATGTTACCATGTTGGAATCGGTGTACCGCTTGATCATCCTCCTCCTCCACGTGGCTAGTATGATTGTCTCTTAAGCTAGTTGGTGAGTCCTCCATTCTAGGGACGTTAGTTAAGATATCTTGCTATGTATTGAAACTATCTTTCTTTTATGTATACATTAACTATGAGGGTGAGCCAGATCGCTTGTCTTGGCCCCCACTCTTATCTATGTAGTAGAGGTGTTGTTGGACATAATATGTATCTATGTTATGAGTCCTGACTCTCTTGTTTCTTAATGTTATGATATGAAAGTTTATCCTTAGTCCCAATTCCCTTGCTTATTCTTATTGCTTATTGTCATTTTAATTGCTTCTGTGGCCAAGGATGTGTAATGATATGTTATGAGGCTTGTTTGGGGTTCCTTCGGGTTCCCCATTCTCCGATAACATCTAGGCCCTAGGCTTTGGTCGGGACATCAATGTAAAGTATTCGTGATGCATGTTTGTCCTATGATACACATCCATTGATCACTTCAGTTCGGAACCTATGAGGGCCTCACATAGACCATGTGTCCATCCAAAAAGATCTAGGCAAATACAAACCCATCGAAAGAAACCTCGGCAAAATCACACTCATCAAAAGAGACCTCAGCCACTAAAAGAGACCTCAATAAATAACACCATCCGGTAATAATCTCAACTCCAAGTAACCAATATCTCTTTCTTATCACTTTCTAAAATTCAATGTAGATAAGCATATGAACAAAGAATGACTGAGTATGAAATCAAATTCGTAATGTCATGCCATTTAGCTCAACATTATGAGTCGTATGAGGCAAAAGTTCCACGTACGATTTTGAAGCCGAACCTTTCCAGCAATGGGGCCTAGGGACCGATATGATGCTCCCTCTCCTAATCGTTGACCCTGACAGTGAACTCATAGACGAGGCTTTGACCCGAATTAGGATGTATGTAGACCTATCGGGCAGGGATAATCATTCCGATCCTGGTAGAAGTGGCGACCATTCTCAAGAACGAAAAAGACTGAGTTGAGGGAAGCCCTATGAGTCATTGAAATGACGGCAGTAGTGCCCTTTTTCTATCAATAGAGGGAGAAAAAAAAGGGGGTTTCTCCCCTATGCCGGTCGGGCATACTATTGTAATGATTCCCCCATTCACGATAAATAAAAAGATAAAAAGGAAAAACATTTCATTTGGACAAAAGACCCATACCCAAGTTCTATTGCTTTTGGTTCGCTATCCCGATCATGATTTCCCACCTGGTGGATCTGATCTATAGTTAGGGTGCAATATATACCAAAAGGTTCGTAGAAGGAAGGTGCATAAGAGTATATAACCAACCTACCCTTATGTATAACCTATTCACATTAGTGAAGGGGTTGGATGCATAAGGGAAGTGCACATTTGTGAGACCTTAGTCAGGATGCATAGGTGAGAGCTTTCAAAAGAAAAAAAGGAGTGAATAGGGCTTATGGATCATCAACACACCGGCTAAGAAAAAGTACGTAAGGGATAGGCCTTCCAATTCTCATGTCTTAAGCACGAGAGCTTTCTTCCATTTCATCGATTTTGTCCAATGGATGATGACAAGAATACATATTGCTTCTTAACATTGTCACCATGGATCATTATCTCCTTTTCCATTACACTTGTATAAGTGATGACATCGTCCACCAAGCAGTTCATAAGACTTTCCATTATTCAATAGCCATTTCATACTTCTAATCTTAGGAGATTCGTGTTGATCAATTGATCTTCGCCATCTGGATCATTAATTCATTTCATGTAATACACATCTAAAACATATTTTTGTTACACTCCAATCACACGAATAGAAAACACAAGGTTCAACATTCTTAACTACGGGTTAGAAATGCACTTGCCCTGGCCAAAAATCATGACCACTCTTATACCAGAGTTTGATCTGTCCATATATACTCTAAAGCACCACAATCTAGCCAAATAATGATTCAAAATCAAATTTTGAAGCTAAAGACACCAAAATAGTGAAATTAGGGGGGAAGGTAAAACAATCCAAAAAGTCAATATAAATAAATGAGGTTAAAAAAATTTTGTGAGAGTATTTCTCATGGAATTAGGAACCTATTAGTGAAATTTTTTATAAAATAGAGTTAAAATCAGCCCACAAGCACTATTTTTGTCAAAAAAATTGAGTTTAGTAAAAGCCCCCAATATCTCCCATTGAAATCCTTATTTGAGGTTAAAATCAAAAAAATAATCAATGGAAAATGAAGATATAAGTTCAAAATAGCTTACCAAATGCAATCTTCACACAAAAGGAGTTGAAAATCGCCTAAATCGAGCTCCTAAAGTCAAACAAATAGAGAAAATGGCTAAAACCTGACTTTTAGGTACTGCTACTATTCAGCGGTAATTATCCCTTCACGATCATGGCTCAGTTAGCTCATGATCGCAATGAACATGCCATAAATTGCTTCAAGATCGCGGAGGATAATTTGATTGTGTCTCGCAATCACGTGCTAGAGTACCATAATCGCAATGAAATAAACCAACACCAGATATCAACAATTCACAAAGCATTAAAATCATGGAATGGACCCTCAAAATTAATTCAACATCCTATACATACAAATCATATATGTTATCCTACTAAATTTGATATTTTGGACTTAATGAAATCGTCAAAAATTGAATCTTAGGTCTCATTGACCCGAAATTCAAATAGTAACAATCTAAATAACTTAAGGCAGTAGAAATACCAAAACACTAATGGAACACTCAAAAATTATCCAAAACTTATTCTAGATCAAAACTCACCTCCCGAAACAACTGGATCCATAAAAATCAGTTTGAGCACCCAAACTCAAAATGTTGATCAAAGTCAATAAGTTAAACTTAAATTCCATCTCCGGACCTCAAATTTACATATCAACTCCAAATTTGATTTCTATAATTCTCATAGACCAATTTTTGCATTTTAAAACTGATGAAATTTCATTTTAAGACTCGAAATTCCAAATGACTTCTGATAAATCATGAAAATATGACTTTTATGACGCTTTAAACATGGGATATTTGCATGTTTTCAAGAAATTTTTATTGGCTTGATGTTTCTTTGATATTAATTTGTACAAAAACAAGAAAAGCATGGAAAAGTAGACAAAGTTTAGTAAATTAAGTAATCAAATGTCAAAGTATTATTGTACGGACACTTTAACAGGTTGTGCACTAATTCATCGATCGTGGAAGCCCATCGTGGAATTACTCATAGTGAAGGAGCCAAGGACAAGAGTAAAGTCAGGGCTCACAAATCCTTTCACGACATGTGAATCACTTCATAAATCATGGAGCTAGTCGTGGTACTATACTTGGAATGGCAGTTGAAGAGAAAACAAAGGTAGGTTCCACGAACCCTTTCATGAGCCCTAGAAGCATCATGAATCGTGCAAGAACTCATGGGAAAGTTATGTAAGTTGGAACTCTTGTAAAACAAACTAGTAAAAGGATGTAAGAGGAAGTTCATGGGACCCTCCATAGGTCGTGAATCATACCATGGACTATGGAGATGGGTCGTGGAGATGGAGATGGACAATTGGTGTTGAAGATTTGCAAAGTCAAGGTTCAAAGACCTATTCATAGGTTGTTAACCTCACCATGGTTTATGGAGCCTACCATAGAAGGAGACCCAGAGAAGAAAAGTTGCAATTCACTACAGAATGTTTCATGAGTCGCGATCCATGACAAATGTTATTTTCTTATTTTAATTAGGATTAGGTTTTCCTTATGTATAAATAGGATTTTATTATTTCATTTTTATTTTGACTGCTGGAAACCATATGAACAAAAGATGATGCATGATATAGCCTTGGGAGTTGAAATTATTGAGCTTTCATCATCTTCTTAAGATTTCAAACCTGTGACTTCTTCCATTGTCAATTGTAACTTATGCAATTATGCTTCTCTCATCTTTTGTGGGTTATTTACTTTGAATAAGCATAGTTAAACTCACAACTAGGGTTGTGATAACCATGACATCTCAATGAAGTAAGTATATTTAGAATTGATTTTCGAGATTAGTTATTTTAAATATTGTGATTTTCTTCATCTAAAATTCTTTCTTAATGAGTCAATATGTTAAGATCATGTATGTATTCATTGATTTCTCAAAAAGGATGTAGTGATTAGGAAAAGAATTTTATAACGAAAATCCAAAGATGACAGCTTTGTCTAAGTACTTAAGATCGGGAGGTGATAGTACTCTGGGATCCATAGTGAGGGTTAGGAAAGTACACATTTTGAGACTGGGAGGTGATGAATGAAATAAATCAAACAAGGATCGAGAGGTAAATTAGATGTCAAATAACTCATATGATTTTGTATGCATAACTATAAACGAACTCATAAATCTAAGTTGCTTATCAAGTTGAATGTCATAGGGAACACATTCCTATCCCTATTCTTAATTGATTACAAATTTAATAGTTAGTAAGTTGTTGCTACATTACTATATTTTCTCACTATAAATCCCCTATTTACTTTATGCATTTTTATTTTCTAGAAGTAGAAATTTTACAATTGAAAATGGGTGCTAATAGATACATTTTCACTGCATTCCCTATGGGATCGACCTCAACTCTAGTTGAGTTCTATATTTGATCAACAACCGCTTTACTCTTTCTTTTGGATTGTAAATTTGGGTTTATAAAATTTTGGTGTCATTGCCCGGGAATATAGTGAAGTAACAGTCTATTAGTTGCTACTTAGTGCATGCCAAACACTCAAAGCAAGGATGAACCCTTCTTCCCTGCTATATAAATCTCCAAAATCTATATGAAAGATGAATGCAAAAGAGCGAGAAACATAGAGACATAGCGAGTTGGTTGCTGCTGCTAACAACAGGGGTATTGATAGCTTGGGCCTCCAAGATCTACAAGATGATCTGCACTTGCCTCCTCCTCCACCTCCTCAGCAGTAACAGGTACCCAGGGGCAGAGGTCCAAGGCTAGTAAACACACCGAAAGATGATGATATAAATGTTGATGGTGTCGGTGCGGAGTCATTGTCCTTTCACCACTACCCTCGGGCATCAAATTCACTATAACAAGTACTAGAATTTAGATGTTGAATTTAAAGGGCTTGTTTAGTGGAGCAGCAAGGGAGGATTCGAATCAATATCTGATGAATTTATGGCCACATACAAGTAGTCTGAGATTCCTGAGGTCAGCCAGTCAACCATCAGACTACATCTATTTTCATTGTCTCTGTCTGGGGAGGCAATAAAGTGGTTCAATGAGTTTCTGCATGAATCTATTAGGAGCTGGCTAAGTTAAAGGCTGCATTTCTGGAGAGTTTTTTCTCGCCATCAAGGAAGTTGGAGATAAAAAATAAGAACGGTTCCCACAAGCAGTTGCCTACAGAAGCACTACATTGGACATGGGAAAAATTTAGGCAGATGCTGAAGCAACATTCCAACGATAATCTCAGAGATGAGCATTAAAGGACATCTTTTATAGCTCCTGTAATTTTATCATAAAGTCATTTATTGATGCAGTTTGTGATGGATCATACATTACTAGGACATTCCAAGATGTCATATTAATCTTAGATTAGGTCGCCAAAAATAACAGGGCTTGGTATACTAGATATGGGGACTATTCTAGGTTCACATTTGAGATGTTAGTTAATCGGTGACAAAGAGAGAAAGAATAGAATAAGGACATGGCTTGTATGTGAAAGTAAAGGGACTTGTTGACCAAGCATTTATTGGGTGGAGGCCCAGATAAGGTGAAAGTAGAAGGCTGATGTAAGGTATCATGACTCATTGTATGACTATGATGAGGAAGCCATGTTTGCAAACGGTCAGGGGGTTTGCGGACTTACAACTCCGGGAACCAAGGTCGAAACTATCAACGTGATTATTACTAGGACAAACCTGATAACTGTAAGTAAGGCAATTGGCAGGCCAGAGATAATTACTAGAATGACAAGGCTAGAGTTTACGTGCCACCAATGAAGAGAGATCTGCCTGCCAATAACTCTGGGAACTCAAGGTTGAAAACTTATATTGTTTTCATTTTTACTTCATTATGTCCAATATATCCTATTTCTCCAAACTTCATTTATAGGATTGCACCAAGTATGTTTACAATTATTCAATTTATATATATATATATATGTATGTATGTATCAATGAAAAAACTAAATATCTTTATAACATTTGGATTTAGGCTCCAAAAATTGTTGAAATGGCCCTGAAAGTAGATAGAGTTGAGGAACTAGTAATGTAGATGTGAATAACATAGTGAATTAAAGCAACTAAAGTAGAAATACAATTTTTATATCGAAAGTGGAGAAAGAGAAGCGAGAAGGGATGAAGTAAAGAAGAATGATGAGAGAAAAAACAAAGAGAAGAATAGTTAGGAGAGGTTTGAGCTCAATAACACAATTCTAAATCACAACAAAGTCAGTTATTCAGTGTCGGCGTTAGAATTTCAATTAAGAAGTGTCAAAATTTTAAAAATTAAAATTGAATAGAAATCAAGAGTTATCAATATGTAATATTTACACATAAAGAGCTATTATTACCTCGCTAAATAATGTAATTTTCCAAGGAAAGGGTACTAATGGACACCTCTCAAATGCATGTGGCTCTCTCACTGTGGCTCTTTAGCTCAAAGCTCAAGTTTAATGATTTGTCATAAACGAACTTCGTTTGGGTAGTGGCGAAGCCGCATAGGGACCCCTTCAATGAAAAATTATACTATTTATATATGGTGAAAATAATTCTTTTATAAATATAATAGATGTCGAACCTTCTTCGTTTAGCTTGTGTCTACTTCTTAAAATTTTGAACCCCTTTAACCAAACTCCTGGCTTTGCCACTGATTTTGGGTGGTGATATCTCAAAGAGGTAGAAGATCAAGGAGAGTTCAAATCTACAATTTATAAAATTTGAGGTAATTTTGGATTGCATTATGATCTAATTTGTTGAAGTTTAAAGTTATAGTTGAATTATATCAAATTTGTATTAAGTTGAGTTATGTGAAAAAATATATTTTAAGTTTGTATGTTGTTTTAATTGTATTAAATTTATATAAATTGCAACACCTCTTATATTTTTAGGCCTGAAAAATTGAAAGAAAAGAATTTTATTGATGGTTTGACCCTATGAGCCAGTCTACTGTCTCGAGGAATATGCCTAGTAAAAATGTAAAAATTACAAGATATTCTGGAATATGACTTATGTGTTACCAAGATGGACCATATAAGGAACCATGGCCCATCAAAGAGTTTAGAGAAAGGAGCCTGAAGGACCTAAAATTTTCTAAGCCTGGAACCACTTTATGGGAGTACTTACGGCCTGTAAGTTAATCGATGGGTCGTCCTGCATGTTCGTAGGTTGGAAGCTACAAAATTTCTTCCAACCAAATTTCGGAGATTTGACTTTTCTGACACAAGATTCTATGGACTGAGGTACGCGTCGTATGCTGATCCATGGCCCGTGGGAAGAGTTTTGTAGATGGTTTCGATAGTTTTTAATAAAGGGTGTTTTTGACATTGACATTTCAAATTCGCCCAAGTCCTAAACTACGTTATTTTGGCTACCCTAATCGACTTAATCAACCTTGCCCTTATAAATCCTATTCCTAATTCATTCAATGCCTTCAGTCCTCAAATTTCTCTCAAGGGTTCTCAAACTTCTCTCTCTAAATCAATCGTTTCATAAAAGCTAAAACTTGAAGGTTTGACTAAGGATTTCTAAATTTTTCTCCTCAAATTTTAAGGATTCTACTTAAGGTATGTAGGGCTTCATTCATGGATTAGTTTCATCCATGAAACCCAATCCAAAACCTTCTTTTTATCAAAAGTTTTATGATGATTTCCTATGAGCTTTTAAGATATGATTACTAATGCATGGATTATGATTCCTATATGATGATTATGATTAATTATACATGAATTAAAATGTATATGATTTTCAACAAAAAGTATGTGATTTCAAGTATGCATGATTAGGGCTTAATGACTTGATGTGGATTCCATTATCAATTATCTAATTTGATTTTAATTACATGTTTTCTTTATGTATTTCATCAAATTTTATGATTTTGACTGAATTATCCATGGACCCATACTTAGAACTATTCTCTTATGACAAAAACTATGAATTTTATGACTATAAACTAAAGTATATAAAAGAATGATTTAATAATAATGTTATGATGATGATGTGAATGTTATGTTAATGGTGATGTTATGATAAAGAGGGTGATGAAAATCCAAATATTTATGATGATAATGTTAAGGTGGGAATGTCTACCCACTGTAATGACTATTTATGGCTTATGAAAGTATGATTTAAATTAAAGTATTAACTATACTAAAAGTTGTCTATATGTATGATTTATATATTCTGTGGGATATGACTTAGCACCGATAGAGATTTGATAAAATCCATAGTCCCAAAACTATGTGCTACCATAGGAATGATGTTCATGTTTTTATGCTTTAAAGGTGTACTAATAGATCCATATAGCTTTAATGGATACTCACCATGCCAGGATAGATCCTAAAAGGTGGGGTCAAATGATGGTTCTCACTGTGCTAGGATAGAGCCTATAGGGTGAGGATCAAATCTACCTTGGCAAAGTAGACTCCTCTTCGCTTGATGTAAAGTGGACATCAAGATTCCATGTAATGGCCCGCATGGTCTTATATGTTGGTTATGATCTTATTCCCGCACATGTATGTTAAGGTTATGAAAGGATTTTATAATGCTTCTTCCTATGATTTTAAACTCGCATGTTCATGTATATTGTGTCCCTTTAATTTTCTGTTGATTATGATTATGCATATTAATGATATTGTAATGTTCTTTGTTCCATGGCATACCCACATACTTAGTGTATTCCACATACTAATGAATATTATTTTGCCTACATGATCTAACTATGTAGAGACAGATGACAAGGCGACTATTCTATTTCGTGGCTAGATTCGAATTTTGAGCTTGTAGACCTATTGGTGCGTTCTCATGCTTCGGGAACAAGCCCCCTTTATGATGATTTCCTTTACATTGAGACTTTATCATTTTCTTTTTTTTGATGTGTATCTTGAGGGTGAGCTAGTGAGCTATTGCTAGATCTCGCCAAGATCTGTGATGTTAGAGGCATGATTTGGATCTAAAGAATTGATATATAATCCCTCATGGGAACTATCACATTCTTACTTGTATGTACTTCCGCTTTCTTATCCTCTTATGTATGCTTAATTTACCTTATGAATGCTTATGATATGAACACAAGGCTTGAATTGGATGCCTTTGGGTATCACATTCATCGTGTCATGGCTAGGTCCTAGGTCCGAGTCGTGACATGAATATTATATGGTAGTAGTATACAATGTTATTATAATTGTATTAAATTTTCAAAAACCAACATAAACTTCCAAAAATCTATATGTGTGTGTGTTATACAAAAATCTATACAAATTACATATATAAAATCGCAGTGAGATTTTTTTTTTCGGAAACTTAATTTGAACTTTATATAAAATTTATAAAATAATATACATATTTCATATCCATTTCTACATAGAAAATTGTAACGCGACAAATATTTAACGAGATTCAAAGTATGATTCATATATCTTTTGAGAAAAAGAAATTCATACTAGGCTTGATAAAATATGAATCTTATTTTATTTTATTATATAATAAAAAGAGAACTTTTCTCCCTTCTAATTGTAATAGAAGTTCTTTAAAATAAATAAAGAAGAAGAGATAAGACAAAAAGAGTTGAAAAGTATCTCATACAACACCTATTTCAAGTAGTCTCTCTGTATCGTTCACTTATAATTATGGTAAATGGTCCCTCGGTTTACACACTTCTTAAGAAGCAATAAATAAAAGAGAAGAGGGGGAAAAAACTTTTAAACTATGTAAAATGAACAAAAATATCCTCCATTTATAGTTTGGTTAAAAATGCCCTTACTGCCAATACTTTGGCCAAGAAATACCTTTATTGTTACTTCATGGGTCAAAATGCTCTTTTTTCAAATACATTATTTATTTATTTATTTGAATATGTTCTTTTTTTAATAATATTTTTTATTAGCAAATATTTATCCTACTTCAATTCGAAAATTAATTATAAATAAAAATATTTCTTATTTATTATAATTATTTTTCATCGTTATCCAAATAAAAATTAATAATGAATTTACTATAATTTTATATTTATGACATATATTATTTGTTATTAGCAGACAATGTTCTATTTTACTTGACAAAAATGATATTAATAAAAAAAATCTACATTTTTATTAGTCAAAGTGATTTAACTAATTATTTTTCTATATTTTTAAGACGAAGGTTTCTAGGAAACTGCCTCTCTATCTCTATGAGATAAGGTCTGCATACATTCTTGTAACACCCCAAATTTTCTTAAGCTTAGACCGAGTCATCCTTCATATGATATAGGATTTTAACTGAGATTCTTAATCGAGCATAGTCAATTTCTTAGTGTGGGAATAGAATTGGAGCCGATATAAGGTCTTAGTTCTAATATA
>JAABOM020000012.1:15179246-15210926 GCA_011800125.2 Solanum clarkiae | reverse complement strand
ATTTACATTGAGTTTTCTCATATTATTTCACTCTTGAATTGCATGATTTTGAACTAGCATTGCACACCCACCAAGTGACTTTATGATGATTAAGGGATTGTATGTATGTAGTGAATTCATGAAAAGTATCTATAGTGTTGCAAGTTGACCACACCTTGTCGGAGATAACATGCTCGTACTACCATATTGAGGAGTATATACCTTGACCACCTTATCGGGGGTGACATGCCCGTACTACTATATTGAGGGGTAGATACCTTGACCGTTTTGTCGGGGGGTGACATGCCCATACTACCATGTTGAGGGGTAGATACCTTGATCACCTCACCGAGGGGGTGACATGCCACGGATTCCAACCAGTAGTTGCTTGGTCTATGATTATGGTCTCTTCCCACACATGTAATCTACATTTGCAAGTTATATGATTTACAAGCATATTTTACCACAATCATTGATCATGCATGCCATATTGATATTATACCCTATTTGTTGCTTATGACTGCATTTTGATTGTGTTAGCTTATATCTTGTTGCGTTGCATCCTACATACTTAGTACATTCAAACGTACTAAGCATACTCTATGCCTACATGATGTTACCATGTAGGAACTGGAGCACCTCTCTCAATCATCCTCCGTAGAGCTAGTTTTGGCATTTTGGAAGATAAGCTTTTGTGAGTCCTCAAGTCTGGAGACACTAGCTATGCTACTCTTACTATTCTTTGTGTTGAACATTTGATACTATGAGGGTGAGTTCGAAACGTGTCTTAGCCCCGCTCCAATCTATGTTTAGAGGTATTGTTGAAAGAATTGATGTACTTATGCTTTGAGCTTTGACTCTTTTATTCTTTATAAATATCAAGGCTTCCCTTATATACGTCTCTTGTTGTTGATATTTTGCCTCTGCGATCAAGGATGTGTAATTGATATGCTAAGAGGCTTGTCTGGGGTTCCTTTGGGTTCCTCATTCACCTTGTCACGTCTAGGCCCTAGGCTTGGTTCGTGACAATAGGGAAGAAAATCCATCAATAAATATGCGATAGTAGCCTACCAACCCCAAGAAACTTCTTATGTCAGTTGGAGAGGTCAGTCTTGGCCAGTTCTTAACCGCTTCAATCTTTTGGGCATCTACTCGAATACCATCACCAGAGAAAACATGACCTAGGAAAGCCACTGACATAAGCCAGAACTCACATTTCGAGAATTTTGCATACAACTCATGGTCCTTAAGTATTTGGAGGACAACTCTGAGGTGATTGGCATGCTCCTCCTCATCCCTCGAATACACCAGAATGTCGTCGATGAACACAATCACAAACATATCAAGATATTGTGTAAATACCCTATTTATCAAGTCCATGAAGGCCGCAGGTGAATTCGTCAACCCAAAGGACATGACCAAAAACTCAAAATGCCCATATCTAGTGCTAAAGATTGTCTTTGGAATATCACATTTCCTCACTTTCAACTGATGGTAGCCAGATTTGTCTATCTTTGAGAAACAAGTTACACCCTGAAGTTGGTCGAACATATCATCTATCCTTGGGATAGGATATTTATTCTTTATTGTGACCTTGTTCAGTTGCCTATAGTCGATACACATTCTGAGAGACCCATCTTTCTTTCACACGAACAGGACAGGAACACCCCAAGGAGAAACACAGCCTTATGAAGCCCTTCTCTAACAAATCTTTCAATTGTTCTTTCAACTCAGCGGGAGCCATCCTATAAGGTAGAATTGAGATAGGCTGGGTATCGGGAAGAACATTAGTCCCACAGTCAATCTCCCTATCAGGAAGGACTCCAGGAAGATCCTCAGGAAACACTTCAGGAAACTCATTCACAATCGGGATGGACTCAAGAGTAGAAGACTCAACATCATCAGATTTAACTCTCACAATATGGTAGATACAACCTTTGGAAATTAGCTTTCTGGCCCTAAGGTAGGAGATAAACTTTTCCTTAGGTGCAACAGAATCACCCTTCCACTCTAGGACCGGTTTATTCGGGAATTAGAACATAACGATTCGGGCTCTACAATCAATGGAGGCATAACAAGCATGAAGCCAATCAATGCCAAGGATCACATCAAAATTAGTCATCTCTAACTCAACCAAATCAATAATAGTATCCCTATGATGGATGGACACTACACAAGCTCTATAGACTCTTTCAGCTCCAATATACTCACTACTAGAGTAGAAACATCAAAGGGTTTAAGGAGACTCTCAAGGGCTCTATCAAATATACTGGCCACATAAGGGTTACAAATGATAATGTGGCACCAAGGTCTATCAACACATAATAATCAAGAGAAAAGACTCGAAATCATACCCTTCACAACTTCTGGAGAGTTCTCCTAATCTTGACGACTACCCATGGCATACAAACGGTTTGTAACTCCACTTGCACCTGACATAGTACCTCTCTGGGTTCCTTTAGCTAGTGGGGCTGGTGCAGAAGATTGAGCTCGATCAACCCACTTTGGACACTCTCTCTCATAGTGATCCACTTGGCCACACTTGTAGCATACATCACTCTCCTCACAGAATTTCCTCAACTGTAATTTGCCACACTTACCACATAGTGGTTTACCCTGTGAACCTTGAGCCACACTAGTTTGTGACTGAGATCCATGGGTTCTAACATTCTGGGACCTCTAATCATTCCTGACTCTGGGCGCAGGTGCACTCGCAGATAATGGTACTGGCCTATTTTGAAACCTGTTACCACTCCCCCTCTTTCTAACCTCATGGCTTGATATTTTAGCCTTCTTACTTCTGAAATCCTCTCTGTCATGCTATCTCTCCTCATCATCTTGTTGCACAAATGTCATCAATCTCTTGATGTCTATATCATCACAAGTATTGCTCCCCTCCCATCTCTCTTTGGCCCTTTGTTTAACCCATCCACATACATCCCCATTCTCCCCCTCATGTCAGCAATCATATCCGGAGCATATCGAGATAGTTGAGTGAACTTAAGCCTATACTCTTGCATAGTCCTTAAGCCCTGTTTCAGATTCAAGAACTCTCTTACGTTGTCCTCCTTTCGTTCTCTTGGGAAGAAGCACCCTAAGAAAGCTTCCTCGAACACTACCCAAGTCAGCAATAGGGCATCTTCTCATCTACCCTTCTTTCATTGATCAAACAATAGTCTGGCCAGACCTTTGAGTTGGTAAGCAGTCAGTTCAACTCTGTCAATATCAGCCATATGTATCACTTGGAACACTTTCTGAAGCTCCTCCACTTAGTTCTTAGGATCCTCAGTGAATGTAGACCCTCTGAACTCAGCAAGTGTTGTGACAGCCTGTGCTAGAGTTTTGGATAGCCAGCAAAGTTCAACATTGGAGACCTCATCTTGCGGGGGCTGCTCAACAAGGACCGCTGGATCTACATGCTCTTTATGTCCTTGAGGCTCAGGTAGCTTAACATTTTGCCTGGTGGGATGTCCTCTACCTCTGATGGATTTTCTGCGAGGCATGATCACAACTCAGCAATGTGTAAAGCACGAATTAGAAAAGAACCTTTCATAGAGCATAACGCTATCGCACGATTTAGAACATGAAAGCAGTGAAACAATTCCTAATGAGCTATAACCTCCCTATTATGGATGTGGAGCTCTTCACACCAATAACAAGACCTCTACTAAACATGACTTCATAGACTCCTTAGGACTCTTGAACTCTGTGCTCTGATACTAAGTTTGTCACACCCCGGGAGGGTGCCCTAGATGTGGCCGGCACCCAGAGACTATTGCTAGTCCCCAAGCGAACCCACTTGGCCTCTTCAAATTTATTCAATCAAATAACTTAAGACAATCAGCGGAAGACTAAAGAAAGTAATGGACACATCTCATCTAGTCTTAATATAATATAATAAGTAAAAGGATTAGTTAGAAAGAAACAAGCTCAACAAGTCTCAACATCAGCATTCGACTCTAGTCTATGAAGCCTCTATCACTATCAAGTGGTGCCAATGACAGACCCATGGCTACCTCAAATAAAAAATAAAGCTAATCAATGTCTAACTCTAATAAGCAAGATGAAATAACTATAATGAATCTTCTGAAGTAAAGGAGACTCACCAAATCAGCTGAACTGCTCAGATCCTCAACGATGCGCCTATTAACGATATTTAACATTTGTATCTGCATCATGAAATGATACAGCGCCGAGTGGCATCGGTACGTGGAATGTACGGCATGTAAAATAGTTGAGTGAAACAAAAACTGGTAGAATAATGCGGAAATAACATCAACTCAGAATAATAACCAAATCAAAATATCAAATGTCTATCTAAAGCAAGAACAAAAAGTAGACAAGTGACCAATCAACCACTCAAACCTCATCAATCAAATCAAACTCACCTCAAAGGAACTCAACTCAACTCATCTCATCTCGTCTCGACTCAAAGTACTCAATATAAGAATTTTCTGATAGTTTCTCTTATCAGACAACAATCACTTATGAGTCAGTAATTGTACAACATCCCACCGGTGTTGCCACAGCTATTCTGTACTTGCCAGGTAGAGAATGAATTGAATCCACTAGGGATCTAACAGATCAACAAGTCCTCTATTGTTTCAGGGACTCTATCAAAAAGGAACCTCCATGAAATGTAATGGTTCTAATCTTCACCTACGCTTGGGAACATAGATAATGAGTGCGGGTTGGCTTTACTCTTACCCATTTCGGTGCTCGATACTCCTCCCAACATTCAATGCTCATAAGACTCATCCATCATCAATTCAATTATCTCAATCAGCCTTGTGGATGCACTCATCATTCAATCAATCTCATAGAGACCCTCATCATCTCTTCAATCAACATCTCAATCAATAGCTCAAGGCTTAGATCAATCATTAGGGAATAATCAAATAGACAAATCATTAAAGATTATTTATGGATACTCATAGGACCATCAAGTTTTATCAACCTGTCATCATGCTCACATCACAATCACACTCAACATTCTCAAGTCAAGGTTATAGACTCAATCTCTAGGTTCATTCATACATGCTTTCAAAAGTTAACATATAGGGTTTATACAATATCTCATAAAAAGTATTCAATTCAAGAAAACAAGTTTATGATGATCATCAACATAGGAAAATACATGTAATAGATAAAATATTCAAGAAAATATTCGAGAAACAATTCAAGAAACATGTATAGGGACTAATGAACTCTTAATTCCTCTATGACCATTTATGGGGCACATGGGAGAACAATCTCATGATTTAGTTTAGCCTTACATACCTGGTGTAATCTTTCAACAATCAACTTTTAAGAATTCTCCATTGAACTCTTCAATCTTAAGCTCCTCTTCTCTCAAGCCCTAGTCTCTTAAGAAGTTTAGAAAGGACTTAAAATGGGGTGTAAAACCTTTTTTACGCTTAAAACGACCTATTCTGATCGTGTTTTGAGTTTAGAAGGGATTGAGAATTGTCTAGAATGCCCCTCACAAATTAAAGAAAAAATTTCAGTTCGAGAGAACTGGGCGCGCACCCGTGTATTTTTTTCCAAAATTTTTTCGAACGAATTTTTCCAATCCCATTGAAAAAATTAAAAAAAGTACATCTCCGCGACAGGGGCACGATGCGCTTCTGTTGCACACCGGCACTATTTTTTATTTTCGGACCAAAAAATTATCTTTTGATCCGACTGCTCTAAAAATCAACCGAGATCGTTGCCCCACTCAATTTTCATGTTGGTCGCATATCCGATCTCGAATTTGCCATCTGAGCATGGGAAGACGCGTTATGCACATATCTCTCCTCTAAGGATATTTTGATAATTTTACCCGGTGTTACATCAATTTACCACATAACTCTCTCAAATGATATCACAAGTCTCATAGTATCACATTAATATCCAGCATGTCTCAATTCTCAAGAATTTCATCTCAACTTATCAATAGAATCACAAATTACTCAAAGTTCGGCATAACTGATATCACCTTTCCATCACAATTCTAGTATGTCAATCTGATTTCTTATAGATTAATCCATGTCTTACAATTATCACATAAACATATTTAATAACTCAAATCCAATCCCAATAAGGTTAGCCGAACCTACCTCGATATCGAAATCACACTCGGACAAGCTTTTAATCAACTCAATCCTCCATATGATTCTTGAATCGATCAATCTCTATCAAAAATAGATTACAACGCATCAAGAGATGAATTTTGATACCCATATTTGACATAAATTAGGTAGGGGCAAAATGATCAAAATTAGATCTAAAATTCAAAATTTTTGAATTTGAAAATTGGCTTTGAAATCAGGTTCTACATGAAAAATGGAGTCCATGGGTGAAAATTTTACTAAAATTGAGTTCAAATCAAATGTGAAATCATCATTTAAAGTTTCAAAATCATACACAAAAATTCCCCAATTTTGGACATTCAAAATCATGAAATTCAAACTAAAATTAAGATAAAAGTCGTTAAAATTAAACAAAACGATGTTAGAAACGCGTACTCAAAAGAAATCTCCGAAAAGTCTCATCCAAAAATACCTCCAAAAGCTTGAAATTTGAAGAAATTAGTAAAAGTGATGTTTCCTCGAGTTTTACACTTCACGAACACAGGGTGGGACCTGCAAACGCGGAGGATAGGTTTGGCAAAGTTCCGCAAACGTTGAGAAGGGCAAGGATGGATCAACCATTACTCCGCGAACGCGGAGAGGACCAAGATATATGCCGCCGCGAATGCGGATGCACTTCTGCGAACGCAGAGAAGGAACCTAAATGCATCGAAAATCCTCGCACCAGCAAAAGTTAACCAATATCAAATTTCGATACGACCTTTCGAAATTCATCCGAACTCAGAATTTCACAAACCAAACATGTACTCACACTAAAAATGGTGATCCGAACTCAACAAAATAGTCAGAATTCGATTTCAGGTCTCGGCACAATTACCAATGCAAGTCAAACAAACTAGTTCAAAACTCAAAATACCAAAATTGCCCTTGGTAACTCTAATAATCATGACGAGACCATTTCTAGCTTTAGTTTCACCATTCGAAACTACTAAAATTATTGATTTTGATATGAGCTTTTGAACTCCAAATGTTGACCAAAGTCAAATTTCGGCTCCGGAAATAACTAAAAATGCAACTTTGGGCCTAAAAACCTTATTTTAACTCCGATTTCAGTTCTTTAACTTCTCCTAAACCAGATTTGATATTCCGGAGCTGATGGAATCGCTGAATTTTCTATCTGACACATGAAACTCAAAATGACACAAAAACTCACTTCTTCAACAACTTAAGCTTCCAAAAATGCAAAAATTCATATTTTCAACTTTTAAAACTCGGAATTTTAATTCCAACAATGCAAATAGTTCAAAATAGGCCCAACACAACTTACAAAAGGGTAAAATGATAATTTTCACAGATAAACTAAAAAATGACCAACAAGGTCATTACAAAAGTCAGTATAATCAATCATAAGATAATAAACTACTCACTGCATTACTAACCCTAACATGTTCTCAATAAAACATTGTTATGTAAATTAGGTTAGTATATTAGCATTAAATGTCTTATTTCCATAAGCTATTGTCACATAAATTTTAATTTATATCGCAATAGAAATAGAACATATTCAAGTTTTGCATTGAATCAATGATCTATTCTCAACATTTTGAAGTTAACCACTCATAATATAATTGTGATATGATTCTTCAATGTAACTCAGAATTTGGAAGAGAAGATACTAATATCAATTTTAAATAATCATATAATGTATACATTATTTGGATAATCTATAACTATACACACATTTCATTTCATCTTACAAATAAGCATGTTAACATGTTATAAAATGAAAGTATTCACATATTTAATGCAAAATCTAAATAGTTGGCTAAAACACTGTGATAGACATGGCATAAAACATTTGCATAGTTGCACGAAGATGAGTAACCCTTCATCCGTTGTCTGTCCATATGACATCATTTAAAAAAAAAGTTACGTTAGAGAAAAGAAAAAAGGGTAATCTATTTTGCTCCACGTTTATGATCACGTAAATCATATTTTTGGAGGGAAAATTTTAAAAGACGAAACAATTATTATTCCTATAAGGATTGCCATTGGGTTGTTCAGTAATTTAAATTTCCAAAATTAGAAAAGGCTTTCTTACGACGCGTCATGTTTAATTGGATGACTACGCAATATTCTTCGCAATTGTACCAACTGAAACACGCACTCCGAGCCTAAGGTTTGGATCCGAACCAAATGGAACTCGGAACCTAGCCTCGCTCCACAGTAGTTCGTTCAAAATTTCGACCACTTTATCTCAGCAAGTTATTTTTTCTCTCTCTCTTTTAGCAGCTAACATTTTCTATCGTTGATTCGAAACCCTAGAATTCGAATACACATAGGATCCGAGCTCCATTGGTATCAGCTTCAGCTTCAGCGTTTGCGTGAGTTTTATTTATGAATTATCTTCAAATACTGTTTTAAACCCTAGTTTTCTCTACGCATGCACAAAATGGTCTACTAAAGCTCTCTTACAGTAATTTTGCACCATTTTGTTCTTGATAAAATTGGGATTATTTTACTAGCAAAAGCACACGGCTACTCTACCCTCTTTAAGACATACACAGGTGAAAAAAAATCACCTTTCTTTTTTGTCTTTGCTAGAATTTGAACCTTCTCTCCATTCTTAAGTAAATCTGTAGTATTGAGTCATGCAAGTGTTTTCGGAAAAGTTGTAATAAAACCGGTGGCTAATTACTCTCCTCCCTTCTCTTCCCCAAAGGGAAAAAATTTACTGCAAAAATTTTTAGGTTTTTAACAGTATGTTGCCTTCTGCTAACCAATATGAAAGGCTTCTTATCTGCTTTTGGCTCCATTTATATTGATCATGTGGGCATTGAATTTGGAATCTATCTTATATATTTAAATTTATAATTTTATATTGATTTTTCTATCATTCTTGGAACAAAATGTGTTGGATTTCAGAATTCTCAAATGTTGTCTAAGTACCGAATGGTTTTGAAACAAGAAGAAGTATTAGTAGCTAGACAAAAAAGTCTAGAAGTGGAGTTAGTAGCTGGCTCGCTTAGTTTGTTGTGTGAGCACTTGTCACATTTGTTATCGAGTCAAGTTACTCTTTTGTATCTGTTACTACCAAGCCCCCATGAGTTCCAATTTATACTCTAGTGTCTGGATTTAAGCTTCATAGTTGGACAGAAATGATAGGGAAAAGTGGCCTTTAGATTCTTGTGGATATAAACATGAAGAATCCATTAGCAAAGAGCAGGTTGTTTCTTTTTGCATCTTTATATGAAGTTGAAAAAGTCGTAATGTCTTGGCCTTGGTGTTGCTGTGAATCCATCAGGCATAAGTACATGTCGAACTTGCCTAAGTTGATAATGACAAACAAGAAATGGTTATCAAAAAAAAAAAAAAAAAAGAGAGAGAGACAAACAAGATACCATTCTGACAAATTTGCTGGCATTCCACATTCCTGGCTTAGTAATGGTTCGGCATTGACATAAAACTAATGGGGAAAGAAATGTATTGTTGACTTGACATGTCAGTTGACATAAATGATGAACTTGAATAGGTCGTTGAAATAGATTGACCAGTAAATGTAGAGCCCTGACTTGACTGGGTAGTTGATGTGAACCGATAACATTTGCCCTAGACGGATGCTGACTGTCTCCCTTGATAGGTTAGCCAATATGGTCAGCAAATTGTCATTGCATTGGGCTCTACGAATAGAAAAAAAATAGGTAAACTATGAAAAGAAAGAGAACTCTTTCACCAGTCAGGTAACGTATGGGGCATTCGTTTACAGGGAAACTACTGAAATCTCTACTGGATCACTTTTGATACCATATGAAAAAGAGAAAAAATGGAAAAGAAATGTGTGAATTTGGTTGGCGACAACAAACCAAAGGACTCCACTTAAAGAAGTTTGAAGCTACATGAATAAGGGAAGTTTTAAAAATATTTTTGGTAATCTTTTGTACTTTTTGCATCTTCTTGTTATGCCATCTATAAAATTCCCTTACTTCATCAGAAACATTAAGAATATTCTACCCAAATATTTTAATTTCTCTGTCGACTTTCTACTGTGGTGAAATTTGTTGATACTCAAGTCTTTTGCAATGACATAATCAATAGAAATATTCTACATAGTTAAAAAAAGAAAGAAATATTCTGCACAGTACTATTTGATGACTCTCAAGATTGTGACAGGGAGGAATAAAGACCCAGCATACTTCCTTTTTGGTTGCTAATATTACAACTATTTGTTGGATCCAATTTAACTGCCTTGTTTGCAACAAACTAAGCTGCTCTGGTAAAGATTCTTCCTATTGATTTTCTAGGAGCAACAGGCATATGCATACTCAGAAAAAAGTTTGTGGCAAAGAACTATTAGTATGGAAACCAATAGAAAATATTCTAACTACTACTTCCTTTGTTCCAGTTTATATAGATACTTTCCTTTTTAGTCTGTTCCAAAAGAATGAATCATTTCTCTATTTAGACACAATTATCTTTAAACTTTCTATTTTTACTCCTAATGAGATGATTTGCAACCACACAAATAAATCAAATATCTATGACTTTTTTTAGACCATAAGTATTAAAATTTTCTTTTCCTTTAATTAAACTTTTTGCCCGGTAAAACACCTTGACATAAAATAAGATGGTGGAAGTACCAATTTAGCCATGTAGTAAGAAGTTGATGTAGTTTTGATAAGCATTAGAAACACAAAAAGGTTTGGTCCAAGGAAATTTTAGTGCTTAGGAATCTAATCCAATTGTAACATACTAGGCCTGAGTGAGGCACTTGCTAAGATTGTTGAATCCAATCCAATTGTAACATACTGGGCCTGAGTGAGGCACTTGTATAGTTGAAGAGTATGCAAGAAATGCTTTATAAGGGTTTTAATAAAGTGGTTGTGCTATGATTGTGGTAGGGTATATTGTATTATGGGGATTGTGATTAGTGATTGGTTGTCCATACTTGGAGAATGCAGCAATAGGGCTCAATGGTTTATGGCTCTAGTTATTTAGTTTAGCAAGAATATTTGGTACTGGGCAAACTGCGAATAAGGAAAAAAAAAATAGATCACCAGTATGATTTGATTTTATGTACTGGACCAAAAACCTAATATATGCTCTGCACTTTTCCTGATTTAGGTCATCAAATTTGCACATGTACTTCCTAAGGTTGTGTGCTCTATATTTTATACTATATTCACTTCGTCCACCATTGAAGCTGTGATAGCTGTGAAGAAAAAAATTAGAGCTTCAGTGCTTTGCCTTCCCATTGATTGTAAACATCTATAAACAATTCATTATGCCCTATCTCGTATTTTTGTTTTGATAAGGTTTATGCCCTTGCTTTCATGCTGTCCATTGAAGTAGTACCATCAAAAGTGTGAATGTCCAATTGTTAACATGGCACTTTTTGGTAACTCAACATTGGCAACTATTGGTTAGCACTGTTGATAGCAAAACACGCTATGACGTTTTCAACTTTATCTAGTTACACTAGAATGATCTTGCAGGAGTTTGAGGCAGTGATTCTTAGCTTTCAAGAGAAGAGTGGCACCAGACGACTATGTCTAAATGCTGGATTATGCATCTGTTGTGACATGAGGTTGTTCGTTATTTGATGCTTGTTGATATCTTTTTGTGCTAATGACTACATAGCAACATTCAACAGTCAAAGACTTCAGAGTGAAATCATCTATGCCTGGCAACGATGTTGGAGATGGGGTTCACAACTTCTTTGCACAAGACAGCTTGTCGCAAGAGCAGCACAATTCCCCAGAAGTGGATGGGAATTGGCCAGCTCATAGTAACAATCTGTGGGTTGGAAGTCAGAGACAGATTGCTCTGACTTCCAACACAAAGACTTACAATTTTCAGAACTCTGGTAATTTGACGTGTGACACGTTCTATTATTTAGTGGCTATAGCTCTGTATGATAGTTGTTCTCTTATATTTTCTGCATTTGTAGATAGCGAGAAAGGTCCGAGCAGTTATCCCTTTACCAGACAGCATGGATTGAATTATATGCAATCCACTCCAAGGCCTGAGTTTGGAAAGGGTCAGTCACAAAATCAGCAGACAAATTTGAATGGCTACATGTATGGTAATCAGTTTTACCAGACAAGGCAGGATGAATCCAAATTTCTGGTTGTAAATACAGATTATGGTCAACGTAGTCTAGCCTCAGGAGTCTTACCTCCTTATGCATCACATCAAGGAGTGGGTCCAGAGCAACAGACAAGAGTACTGGTTATGTCAGAATCTTCTGATAGTCCTGCTAGTTTTGATCTTTTTGGTGGTCAGCAGATGAACCGTCAGCAATCAAACATGCTGCAGTCTCTACAGCGGCATCAGTCTGGGCATAGTGAGTTGCAGCAAGTGCAACTCATGTTGAAGATGCAGGAGCTTCAGAGGCAGCACCAACTTCAGCAATTAGATTCCAGGCAGCAAAATGCACTAAATCAGGTTTCCACCTTATCTAAGGTGGCATCTGGTAGCCACCTCCCTACATTGGTTCATGACACTACAAATGCTGGTGCATTAAATTATCCTTGGTCAAGTGATCTTGGCAACACAAATTGGTTGCAACGTGGCTCTCCAATCATTCAAGGATGTTCCAATGGACTGAATCCAACTAACATTGGACAGGCACAACACATAATTCCTCTATCAGCTGACCATTCTCTATATGGAGTTCCTGTTTCTGGAGGAAGCATGAACCTGTTCTCACAAGGAATAGCTGATAAGCCCACAATGCAGCCAATGCCAACCTTTGATAGTTCATTTCCGGTTAATCAGTATGCTGGATTGCAGGATCAAGCCAGTGTGCAGGATGGGACTTTCATTCCTAGACAGAGATCCCCAGATGACATCCTTATTGGACATGCTTCAAGTCAATCTCTGACTAATGCAATAAATATGGAGAACCCACAGCAGGCAAACACTAAGAGAAATCCAGTTTTCCAGGACTTTTGTGACAGACGGGATCTAGCTGTTCCTTCAGAGAACTCCCAGGAGAAAGCAGGGACACATGCTTCTTCCTCACAGAATGAAGTTGGCTTAGATCCGGCAGAAGAAAGAATATTGTTTGGTTCAGAGGATAATATATGGTCGGCCTTTGGCAAGAGCTCTAATATGAATGGAGAAGGTGGTAATTCATTTGATGGTGAAGGATTAATGAATGGGCTTTCTTCTATCCAAAGCGGTACATGGAGTGCACTTATGCATTCTGCTGTTGCAGAAACTTCTAGTCCTGACCTTGGGGTGCAGGAGGAATGGAGTGGTTTAAATTTTCACAGTACTGAAATTCCTTCGGGAACTCAGGATTTGATGTATAACAGTGAGAGACATAAAACATCTTCTGCTGAAGAGAATTTGCCCCCAAACTCATCCTTGAATTCTGTTCCTGTTCAGCCCTCTGATGATACCAATATGAACAATAACTACTCCAATGTCCAGAGCCATATGCTTCCATATGAGCCAGGCCATAGTTGGCATGCTAACTCTTCTCAACAACTTGTCCCGTCATCGGAGGAAGGAAACAAGTGGTCAACTGGTGCACAGCATAAGTCAGCTGCTGAAGTAAGCCAAATGATGTTTGGGAGCAGTTCTCATCCTATTAATAGAGAAATAAATACGAGAAAGATTTCTGGTACTTTGACATCTGAGCTTGGTGGAGCTAGACAACTATGGGACAAAACAGCTGGTTGGAGTGATGGAGGATCTGCAGTGCCCTCTGGAGATGCAGCTTTAAGAGTTTCGAGGGAGAACTCATCAAATTGTTCCCAAGATGTCAAGCGGAAGAAAGTCACCCAAGCTGAAGTTGTTCATCGTGGTGTGATGTGGAACTCTAACCCTGGTCATAATTCTGTAGTTGATATGAAGCATGTGGGATCATCTATCGTTAATCAACAAGTGAATTCGGAGGTCTTTATGTTGCAGAATTCTGCCTGTGTCCCCAACTCAAGTGCCATCAAGGGTGAGGAAACCAGTCAACTTCAAAATAATTATCATTCTGATTATTTGAAGAACACCGATCCCTTTGTTAAGTCTACAGTAAGCAAAGGTTCAGGAGTTGTGCAGCGTCATGCTACCAAAGACAATCAGGTCTTGCGCAGGGCCGTTAGTGATGTAGAAGCTAAAATGCATGGCATACAGAACAGTGATGATAAGAACTCGAATAACAGCTACTGCTCTAATTTGTTTCCTCATTCACCTGCTGCTAATATGATGGAAAATAACTTGTCAGATGCTTGTGATTCAAGGTCTCTTCCCACTGGGAAGCATAAGTCGTCTGACCAGGCTGGCCAGAAAAATTCTTTGCCTCGCAAATTCCAGTATCATCCCATGGGGAATATGGATGAGGGATTAGATCCTCCGTATGACTGGAAAGACCCAAGCCATTCTCAGTCTATGCTACTGCAGAATGCCAATCATGTCCAGCAAGAAGTATTTGGTCAAGTTTCTAAGAGTCGGGAAGAATTGGAAGAGGTAATATATGTGTTTCACGTAATACATTATTTGTGTCTTAACATTGGTCATTATAAAAGATAATATTCCTTAACCTACAGGGGAAGCCTTATGATGTTATGAGAGATGGCAAACAGGGGAAGCCTTATGATGTTATGAGAATTGGCAAAGACTTTACTGAGGTGCATTCGCAAAGCAGCTTTCATAGTGGTGGATCTATTACGCCTGGTCCCTTCAATAAATCGGACTTACATTCACCAAATAAAGCTACACAAACTAGGTAATTAATTTCTTCATCACTACTCATTCATGTTCTTAGAATCTTAGAAGAGTTATTGCGGTTAGTGAAGGTCTTAAGCTTAATCATTTGTACCTTAGTCATTAAGTGTGTTTGCTTTCACGATCTGAATCTTAATCCTCAAGTGTATTTGTTTCCTTTTTCTACAACTACTTAATGGGTATGAATGATTAAGATTTATAGCAAAGTCTTAATATCATTAAGACCCTTTAGGGTGGCTTAGTAGTTTGGGTTTGGGGCTTCCATATTGGAGGTCTCAAGTTCGAAACCTCCTGCTAGCGAAAGCAAGGATTTGCCTTCTAGGTCGAGCTCGTCGCACCGGGCTTGCTTAGTGCGGGTTACCTCTCCTTTATGGTTTGCGAGCTATGGCATAGGAGTGGGGGTTTACCCTGTGCGCACCCAAAGGGTAGTGGCTGTTGGTTCCTCTTGTCATCAAAAGACAAAAAGTCTTAATATCATTAAGGAGTCTATTTTACCCACCACGCACAACCACCTCTTTAGCTATAAACTACCACCACCATCAATCACTACCACCTACCATCCACAACCACCATCCTCGGGCCAACCACAACCACAACCAGCACAATCACCAGTCACCAATCACCAAAATCAATCACCATTACTATTAGCCATCATTTGTAATCATCACCACTAAACATTATTACTTTTACTAATCACTACTAATTACCATCATTAGTTAATATTATATATCGGTAACCATCATCATCTTTCACCATCGTCATTAGCTATCAGTATCATTCCATTACTAATTGTTAGTTGCCACCACCAACCATGACTAATCATTATTGCCAACTACTATATCTAAGATACTACCCGCAACCATCATCATTAGGCAACAACATCCCAAATCAATACACACAATCACCATCATTAGTCATCACCACCACCAGTTGTCATATAAAAATTTTAAACTATTTTATTGATATAATGTTAGATCAATTTAGTGCGAGAGGTTGGATTTGGGAGTTGTATGAAGGAGTAGAGGTAGACCGAAGAAGTATTGGGGGGAGGTGATCAGACAAGATATGACTTGATCTCACTGAGGACATGACCTTAGATAGAAAGGAGTGGAGACCGTGAATTAGAGCAACATGCTATTTGGTTAGTAGGGTTAGGTGGATATCTGCTCTTGGGGTATAGTAGAGTAGTAGGATTAGTCGTGTTTTTATTCCGGTGTTTGTCATTAGCTGTGATATATATGTTGATTTTATCGTATTTACATACTATCATGGGCTTTTTGTTATTAGTCGTTCTTTCTGTTTCCTTTTCTTTTCCTTTCCCTTTCCCTTTTCTTCATATCTAGTTTATTCTGCTTATGGGTCTTTGAGATGAGAGTTCCTAGGAAACAACCTCTCTACCTTGTGAGGTAGTGGTAAGGCCTGCGTAATGCACATCTTAATTCATTCACTTTAAGCTGTTCATTATCCTGCATATATCTTTGGTGGTCTTGTTGAATTTCTTTCTAAGTTGCTTGGACTCGGGCGCGGGTGGCCAATATGGGGGCGGATTTAGAGGTCAGATCCTCTATGATCTAAATTTTAAGATTTCGGAATACGGATCCACATATGGATACGGGTGCCGGAATTCAGCTAAAAATAATTCAAATATCCAATATAGAGTTATAAAATATAAATTATGAAATTATGTGGAAAACCTTTAAGAAAATATTGACCAAGAGGAGAATCCCGGAAGGAGATAAAAGGAAAGGAAGTGTCAATAGAAATTCATATATACAAGGTATTCTATTTTCTTCAATTTCACCTTAGTTTTTGTTTTGACTACAAAAGTCATTGAATCTGTCTAGAATTTCTCTCGAATTTGGTCAAAGTATCGAAAACCTGTTGACCAGATTGGGTATGGATCCCACACCCATGTCGTGTCGACACGGGTGCCACACCAGAAGTGAAGAGTCCAAGCAACTTAGCTTTCATTTTCTGCTGTAAAAACTTCTTCCCAATGCTGTTTGCGTTCTATGGTTTGATTCTTTTTCCGCTTGTAGTCCAAACATGCTCCAGCTTCTTCAGAAGGCAGACCAATCAAGTGTGCATGGTTCTATGACTCAGTTAAGTAATTCTGAACAGAAAGTATCATCTGAGATGCCTGAAGCAGAAAAGTCTGATGGGTCCGTTGGTCATCTCCAGCGAAGTCAGTCTTCTGCCTCTCAAGGCTTTGGTCTACAACTTGGCCCTCCATCTCAATGGGTATCAATTGCAAACCATTCCTTGTCATCTCTGAGTCCCCAAGCAGTTAGATCTTCACATTTACACACTACTGAGGAGATCAGAGAAAAGAGTAGAGGACAGATGCATCCTCCTCATCAGGGTCAATCATTGCCTCCTGCTGAACATTCTTTGGAAGAGTTGAAGAATAACAGATCTGGGGTTCCAGGGAGTACATATGACGAAGCTTCTTTGTACACGATTCCTGGAAAGTTTTCTTCAGCATTTGATTCTAGTTCTGGCTTTCCATACTTGAGAAGCTCACTTCAAAATCCACCTGTGGTTAGAGCTACTGGGAAACTTTCAACAGATCATTCTATAAATGTATCTTTTGATAAACATGGTGCCTCTTCTGCAGAAAAAGGTGACTCTCGCAAAGGACCTGGAAGTGGTCAATCTGTACTGGCTTCCATATCCGAAGGGGCTGGAAATGATAAACAGGATAGCCCTTCAATCTCTGCAGGTAAGTCACAATCAAGTAATGCCAATGGTCCCCATCAAACGTTCTCTGCAGATCAAGTTTCATCTGAAGAGCCAGGGTCAGTTTCTCAGCCCATTTCAATGTCTGGCACCACTCACCATGGTGCATATTCAAAAATGTTTGCTAATACGTGGACCAATTTTCCACCACGGCAGCCCCTTTTTGTTGCCCAATCCACCAAGGAGTCTTCTCGTATTTACCAGTCACATCAGTCGAATAATATGGAGTCATCACTTTCTGCTGCAGAGAGGCAAGGTGATCAAGATGCAAATAAAGGATCGAATATTTTGGGCTCTGTTGACGGGGAAGAAGAACAAGCGAAAGAAAGTGATTCTCGTCAAACACCATTTCGAAACATTGAACTAGTTCAAATGAATGATTCACAGGATAAAGAATCTGTTATGAATTTCTCAGAAGGATCTCGTGGAAATTCTATATCGATGCAGAGAGATATTGAAGCTTTTGGTCGATCGCTGAAACCAAATAACTTTCCTCAACCAAATTATTCCTTACTAAACCAAATGCAGGTGATGAAAGATGTGGAGACTGATTCTAGTGAAAGGCCCTTGAAAAGAATGAGGGTATCAGACAGCAATACAGGTGTTCAGCAAATACTTTCTGCTGATTCTAGAATCCAAAGGTTCTCCGGGCGGGAAAATTTACAAAGAAGTGTATCATCGCAACAAGGAGGCAATGTGACTCCTCAGGACATACTTGCATCTCATCATGATGATGTTCAGAGCAGCTCTCAGAACAGCAGTACAAATTCTTTTAAACCTGAGCATACTCAGATTAGTCCTCAGATGGCACCGTCCTGGTTTAATCAATATGGGACCTTCAAAAATGCTCAGATGTTACAGATGTATGAAGCAAATAGAGCTGCCTCCATGAAGACAACTGATCAACCTTTCACCCTTGGGAAGTCTTCCAATGGCTTGCAGGCATTTGATTCTATACAGAAATTAATCCCTGCAAATGGTGATATAATTAATCTTGGGCAATCTGCTAACTGTGCTGCCATTGAAGAATTTTCTTCTCCACAGACATTGCCACTGAATGTTGGACCACATAACCAATTGCTGAAACCTAAGAAGCGGAAATGTGTTATGTCTGAACTTACTCCTTGGTGCAAAGAAATTTTACTGGATTTGCGGGGCAAGCAGACAATCAGGTTCACATTTTGCACTACTTTTAGTGAACCCCTTTTCTTTCATGCTTTTTTGTTGCTTTCTCAATGATTTCTGCTATACCATTTTGTTTTCATTTGTATTGTCTTAGTTCCAGTTCAGGTTTAATGATATTTGTTAATTTGCCTATCTGCAGCTTGGCAGAAGTAAAGTGGGCCAAATCAACTAACAGGCTTGTTGAAAAGGTATCTTGATTTGTTTATTGTATTATTGTAATTCCCTTCTTAAAATTTGTTTGCTTATCAGTTATAATAACCCACTTTCCTGTAACAACAGGCTGAAGAAGACATCGACCTGCTTGAACATGGGCCTCTGAGACTTAAAAGAAGGCTTATTTTGACTACTCAGCTTCTGCAGCAATTATTTCATCCTCCTCCTGCCACAATTCTTTTTTCTGATGCTAACTCAGAATATGAGAATGTGGCTTACTCCACTTCTAGATTGGCATTGGGGGATGCATGCAGCATGGTCTCATGCTCATATGTTGATTCCAATGCACCGCACAGTAGCAAAGAACTGTAAGTTCGCTAATTGTTGCTTGAGGATCAGGTCTACATTTTAAATTGCCTTAACAGTGTGTTTAATGTGTTCTCATAGATTTCATGGCAAGCACAAAAGATCAGAGAGATATGACAAACAGATTTTTGCCAAAGCTGTGGAAGAGTTGAGGGCCAGAGCGAGGAGACTGGAAAGTGACTTTTCAAGGTAACGCTTAATGATTGGCATACACCACTACAACATATGAACCTGTATGTTATACATTAGACCCACGGGGCCTCTTGGATTTTACTTTTGGGGCGTACAATCTACCCTCCCCAAACCCCACTTGTGGGATTTCACTGGGTTGTTGTTGTTGTTGTTGGGCTGTTGAGGAGGGAGGGAGTGAAACTCGTTGAAGACATAAAAGGAGAAGTCTGAGGAAAATGGAGTCTTGCCTTGTTAAATAGGTTAATTTTTCTGCTTTTATATCAATACTGGTTCAGGTTTTTGAATATAGTCACTTCTCCTGAGTCATAGAAGTTCATCAGATCTTTGGTTAGTTCTGTCATGTCCGATCTCTTCCCTTTGTGGATTACTATCTTGAGCTAGATCTCTTCTGCAAGAAATGTTCCATTTTCTAATATGTTCTGTCTTAGTAATATCACTATGTTAGAATGCGTCTGCCAAGTTACAGGAAAACAATATGTACTGCTAAATTTCGGCCCTGGATCTGCAGACTTCAGTTTTGTGATAAACGAAATATGGTTTTATTGGGCAACTCCTGGGGTTTCATTCGGATTCTGATATGGTCTTTTTGCTTCTGTTAGCACATATTGGAATATACAAAGCTAAAGGTCTTTAATCATTCACCATTCGTGGGATTACACTGGGTATGATGTTGTAAAGGTAATTTTAATCGTCGGTTCCTTTGCTGAAAATTTGAGGATAGAAGTGCTAATGCCAATGTTTCAGATTAAATCAAGCAGTAAATGATTTGTTTCAGGAAATATCAATATTGTTAGTCTTTTATAGCTGCTCCATAATGGGTTTCTGTTAATTTTTCAGCGTTCATTTCATTATTTACATGTTACAGTTGTCTTAGGATCTATCTTCTTTACTAAACTTCAATTTCTACTTGACAAGGTGAATCACCATAATAAGCTTGTTATTCCTTTTCCTCTGTTGCAGACTGGATCAGAGAGCATCAATATTAGATGTGGTAGTGGAAGGCCAAGATATTGAGAAGTTCTCAGTCATCTATCGGCTTGCAAAGTTCCATAGTCGGGTGCAATCTGATGGTGTTGATACATCATCTTTATCAGATGCATGTAGCCATAAACTTTTAACACAGAGATATGTTACTGCTCTTCCAATTCCAAAAAATCTACCTAACATGGTACAATGTCTTCCACTATGATTATAAATGAATTGATTTTCCCGTGTTTTGGTGGTAAATCCACCAGCGCTACTTCCTAAGAAGTTTTGGTGCTAAATATGGTGGCACTAGGAACAGAAATTGATGGGCACTGAATTATCACCTCAAATGTAATGTAGGCTGTCCAATCTTTTACGTCTTGGCCACTTTTATCTTATCAAGAAATATGATTCATTTTGTATCCATCTCTTCAAGTTTGTAGGGAGGAACCTGCGGGCTTCATTTTTGCCATTGGTAGAAAAAATGTATCTCCTGTGTATTAGGAGATGACTGTATAAAGTCAGCCTTCTGTGCTTTATTTTATCTCACAGAATTGTGAAGGTATTGTAATTGCTTTAGCCAGGTCTGCGGTACTTGAGATTGGCATCTTTCAGGTAACATCTTGTCCAGGCTTTTGCAGAAGTCGAATTATTTGTAGATTGGAGCAGCAGTGAGAAATTAAGCAATTGTACGTGAAAAAGAGCGTTAATAGTACAGCTTTGTTCTAATTAGCTCTCTTGTACAGACCTTACGAGTTTATAACAACTTGGGACTTGATTCAAGCTTGGGTTCCTGCTATTGATGTGATACTATGGTGTAAATGTTTAAAGATGTTGCTTTTGGTTTAAGGGTTACATCTGGGATCTCCTGGATGAAGAATTGACTTGACAAACAAACACTAATTTTCATCACTTTACTTTACGCCCACTCTCAAATGAATTGCCTCGTCAATTCTCTGCAAGATAAGAAGAGTTTGGACTTCTGACTCAAATCTTGTGCACTTGTGCTAAATAATTTACTCGACTTATACCCTATTTTCAATTCTCTGCAAGATAAGAAGAGTTTGGACTTCTGACTCAAATCTTGTGCACTTGTGCTAAATAATTTACTCGACTTATACCCTATTTTACCATACATACTACACTTTGAAATAATTACGTAATTTTGTAACAAAATCTCTACTATTTTATTTCTTTCCTACTCTCATTAGAACCCTCTCCTTTTTCCTTCCTAAACTGCAATTGCATCGAGAAAATAATAATCAAGAAATGAAAATATTGTAACAATTGTAGTATCTGATTTTAATATGTGAGTATTATAATATTTATAAATCCTCTGATTCATTTTTTCAAATAGAAATACAAGGGTTCTTGAGCTTGATTTTGAATATGTTCTTGTTTTTAAACTTGAAATTTAAATTTATTTTTGAACTTGATCTTGAATTCAGGAGGTCTTAAGCTTATTCTTGAATTCAAATATTTGAATTTTTGAACTTATAGAGAAATTTGTAGTGTTTGATACATGTGCTCTCTCTAGTTTTTTGTTAGAATTTTTAATGTCCTCTTTTTGAATTATGAAATTTCTATATATAATTGTAGAACAAGGGAAAGACTTTCCTTCAGTCAGTTAGATTTAAATGATATTGCATATTGAGCCTTAATGAATTGGGCATGTCATTGTGATATATGGTATGATCTTATTGGTTTATTTATTTGATTTGGTATGCCACGTCATTGTACATGTGACATCAAGATGAATCTCTAGGATGAAGTGATATTGAGCTTATCAAATTGGGTTCACCTATGGTGGCCCAAATCAGTTTACTTGGACTTTTGATTAAATCCATATTTGTTGTACTTAAATAATTAATTTAATTATATTAACCCATAATATTAAGTATAAATTTTATAAATCCCATATTGTATAAGGTTAATTCTTTTTTATACCAACTATTTCCTATATTACTAAAAATCCTATATTTTTTAGACTTTTTGATACCTCAAAATTCCTTTGATGCATGTGAAAAAAAAGAAATAAATCAATCAGTTATGCTAAAAATGGGCTAAACTGAAAAATTAAATCCAATTCTCCTCTCATATCGGAGCGTTTGTTTCTACAGTGATAGAAAGGTAAACTATGCCTTTTTCTTCGACACTTTTCACTAATTAATCGGTATTCGATTTCAAACTTACAAATTGGCTTGATCTATTGCTTCCAGTGCTTTGTTTCTCGACGAACGCTTTTCCCCAAATTCAGGTCGGCTTGCATTTGTTTTTTGGATGTTAGAGGGATCGGGTTCAATACCATTCTTCACTAGATCACGACTGCTAGAGACACCTAGACGCTTTGTTGATCCACTAGTTCGGAAAAAACTTGAACTAGATACCTGCAACAAGAGTTCTGTCAAAATTCCTTTGTGTCCATTGGTTTCCAACAGAATAACAAAATTGATACCTGACTTAAGTTTTTTTTCTTATCTAGTAGATACTTGATACTTAAAATTAGATGCATGATCTGGTTAGTTGATACTTGATTAAGAATTTTCGTGTTTTTTAGAATGATATCGTTGGAATAGGAGCTTAGGTACTTGATACTTTAAGAAAGGGCATTTGCTTATCAAACTACTGATAATTGATACCTGAGATAAGTTTTACGTTTTTTATCCAGTAGATACTTGATACTTAAAATTAGGTGCTTGATCTGGGGAATTGATACTTGATTAATAGTATTCGTGTCTTTTAGAATGATACTTATCGTTAGAATTGGAGCTTTAGGTCCTTGATATTTTAAGAAGAAGCGTTTGTTCTTATCAAAGAACTTATAATTGATACCTGACATAAGTTTTATGTTTCTTTGTCTAGTAGATACTTGATACTTAAAATTAGGTGCTTGATTTGGATAGTTGATACTTGATTAAGGATTTCCCTATTTTTTAGAATGATACTCATTGTTGAAATCGGAATAGAGATGGTTATGAAGAAGTAGATGAAAAATGGAAGATATTAGGTTTTGGTGGAGACTTTTTAATTTTTTTCCTTTTTCGTTTAGTTTGAAAATAATGATAAAAAATTTAAAATTGAAATTAATCATGAAAAGATTGATTAGGAGACTAAGAAATAAGAAGATTATGTAGATATAGATTAGAATATTTAAAATTGGGAGATAATTTAGTATAAATTAAGAAGGAGAGAGAAATAATAGTCTAGGTATCTACAAGTTGGAGAGAGAGAGACAGAGAGTAGAAATAAGGGGTTTTTATAAATTTTTAGGATGGTAGGGATTATTAGAAAATATGGTAAAATATGTTGTGTAGTTTTATAATTTTTATTAATATTAATTTAGACTAATATATTCTTAAATTTGATATAATTCAAATTATTTTAAAATTTATATTTAATAAATTTTAAATAATTATAAATGCTTTGTAATACCCCGTGAAATTTTTGAAATACCCCTAAAATGGAATCGTGCGCATAATGCGTCTTCCCAAGCTCCAATGAAAAATTCGAGATCGGATTTGCGATCAGCACGAAAAATGAAGTGGGAAAATGATCTCGGCCTGATTTTAGAGCAATCAAGTCAGAAAATAATTTTTCATAATTAAATTCGGACAATGCGCAGACCTACACTTGGGATTTTTCTTAAACTTCCTAGAAAGAAGTCTTCTAAGAAATTTGCGAAATACACATGTCCGCGCCCCAGGCGTGTCACAGACGTGATATTTCAAGGTCAAATTTTATTCTTTTAATTTGGGAAGGCACTTTGGTCATTCCCCAACCCCTCCTAAGTCAATAAACGAGTATAAGGGATCTTTTACATCAAGCCAAGTCCAAAAAATTTCTACCAACTAAGTTTTCGTATGAGTTGATAGAAGGGTCAACTTCAAGTAATCATATCTCATAACATACAATGATTTAGGTGACCCATAAAATATAAAATCGAAGATATTCGAATTAGCTTTCCAACACATTCAATTTTCGCGTTAATCAGAGTTTGAGGTAGAAAGTTATGACCATTTTAGTGAAGGAGTGTAGAGCTATTTGAAGGTCCGTGCCTTGAGTGCGTCGCGGACAGAACGCAGACCCTTACTGGATAAGCAATGACATTATTTTTCTTTTATTTTAAGGTACTTTTATCTAAACCCTTTGGGGGGTCTACTTAAGGTCCTAAAACGCCTAAAACATTAGTTTTCATAACCAAATACCCTCTCCTTCACTCTTAAACATGAACGCTAAAGAATCATCAAGAAAGTCATCAAGTTAGGATTTACTCTCAAGATTCATCCTCAAGATAAGTTATTCTTCACAGATTTCAGTCTACCCAACTCGAATTTCCTAAACTATTCATGAATTCCTAATAGAATCTTAAATCATAACCTAGGGTTTCAAGAAACGAATTCAAGAATTCCAAGAAAGGAATTCTTGATTCTTCTTTTTCAAGAATCAGGGTTCTTCATCAAGAACTCTAAAGATTCCAAGTTAAGAATTCAAGAATCTTCTTTCAATTCTTCCAAGAACTAATCTCTAAGGTATGTAAGGCCCTCCAAAAGTTAATCATCTATTATTTTAGTATCCTTAACTACTACTTTCTACCCAAGATCATAATTATGAGTTGAGATCAATGTTTCCTCCATTACTAGCAAACTTCATCAAAATACTGTTCATGCATATTTTTTTGATAAGGATCACGATTCTTACTTATTTTATTATTGAATTAAGATATTGAGACAAAATTTACAAGTATGGTTAAAATTATGAGAACCATATATCTATTTCTTGAAAAGTTATTAAGGTTACTGTTTGAATTAAGTCTAAGAAGTATTTAAAGTTTTTATTTGCAAGATAGTTGGGTAATGCATTTATGTTTTTGAGATACTTGTAATGATACCATTTTCAGTCAAAGAAAAGAGTCAAGTTGAGAAAAGTTTAAGAAAAGCTAAAGTTGGGCTAAGTCCCAAAAGATTAAGAAGACATTTTGAGAAGTCTTACTCTTGAAGTTATGAGCATTATAAAAGTTATTTTGGGAGTAGTATTGAGCGCCAATATGAGTGAGAGTAATAATAACTTGAACTCATAAACTACATAGACCATCATATGATAGGATTGTACCAGAAGACAATTCCTCACTTGCCACTGAGATGACCTAGTTTTGAGATGGATCCATTCCCCTAGTTTTCTTTCCTTGCCCCGGCAAAGTATGGGACAGCTCTGGCAGCGTGGGAAAGATGCCAAATCATCACTAAGCCCATAGTGGTGGTTGTCGGTTAGAGAAACTCTCAAGAAGTAAAGTTTATTATTTTACACATCGAAATTTATCATATCTTTATTCAAGTATTTCTCTCTATTAAGTTGCATAATAAATTGAGTTGAGCTATTTGTAGAGTTAAATATTTGAGTATTATATTTTTATATATTTATTTGTGCTCATGAATGCATTAAAGTAAGTATTTCTTTTATATTAAGTTGCACCTTGAAACGAGCTTAAAAATATATATTTTACTTGCATGACATACTTTTGTCTATTAAATTATCTCAAAGTTCAGTTTTAAAGTGAGTATCCTATCCTTACTACTTTTTGGTCATCTTACATACCGTACATTTCATGTACTGATGCCTTGGATGCTGCATCATTTTATGATGCGGATATTAGTATTCATGTTAGTAGATGTTTAGTGAGACAATCCCCATCAGCAGTCGGCGAGGCCTCTTTGCATCTAGAGGAATTTGGGAGCCTTATTTCTTTGTATTTATTTTAGTTGAGGTATCCATGAGCCAACTCTGGTGCCTTGTTCAGAGTCAATACTTTAGAGGCTTCATAGACTAGAAAGATATTGTTCAAGTTATTTCTTTGAAATCGTTTGAAACATTTTGAGTTAAGTTTTATATATTACTATTGTATCTTTAAGTTCATGAATTTGAGCCCATTCTAGTTCATTATGGTATTCATGTCTTCCGCTGAGTAATTTAGCCAGACCAGGTTATTCACTTAGAACCAAAAATTGTTTTTGAGTACCAGCCACGTCCAGGGTGTAGGCTTGGAGCGTGATAAACTTGGTATCAGAGCATAGAGTTAAAGTGTCCTAGGGTGTTTATGAAGCCGTGTCTAGTAGAGTATTATTTGTGGGTTTGTTGTGCACCACATTTCATAAGTAGAAGGCTATAGGACATTAGGAAAAGTTTCCTTTCTTTCATACTCTGATTCATGTGATAGAGTTAAACTCTATGGAAAAATCTCTTTTAATTTGCACATTACGCATTTATACAATTGCGATCATACTTCCAAGATTCGATGAAGGAAAGAATGAGATAGTGAGAGTGATAGCTGATTGAGGATTGTAGTTAAAGTTATGTATCCATTAGGTATGTAATGGGGTGACGAGTCGATTGCCATAAGTTTGATAAAAGAGTTGTAAGCATCCCATGATTTTCATGATGAGGTATAGAGGAAGAGTTATTGTTAGAATATGGTAGAGTATACTTAAACTAGAAGGAAGTTTATGTTCTTGTGTTGTAATATTCATACTATTGAGGGTAAAGTGTAGATGTTGAATAGGGAAAAGTGTGCTTTCAATGTGATAGACCTAAATTAGGCTTATCATTTCTAAGTAAGAGTTCATAAGACTCATCAAGTTATGAGCTTAGTCAGATAAGGAGATATGATTGAATAAGTGAGTGGTATGGAGTTATGAGGAAGGGATGTGTTGATTTAATACTCGTTGTGAGGTTTTAGTGGCCTTATTTTCCCTAAAGTTTTACCTAGTAGTTGTAAGTTAGCACTAAAGAGGTGTGTGATAGATACACATGTTAGTGCTAGACCCTAAGCTTGAATTTTGGGTAGTGATGTGAAGAGGGAGATAGCGTGATGATAGTGACAGTCCTTGTTAGAGATTTGACCTAGAGTCTTGTTGTAGTGTGTTCAACGATTAAGATGTTGACGAGCAAGAAGCGTGGTGCTAGGAGTAGAGTAGAGGCACCCCTTAGATGGAGATAGTAAAGGGAGAGCACTAAAAAAGAGGAGGTTAGGTTGTAAGAGTTTTGGGAAGTGGTTATGTATGCCATAAGAATAGAAAATATAGAGAGACTCCCATAGAGACATGAAGGAGCTAAGAGTGATATCGTTGAAAAGAGTCTGAGTGGCTAGTTATATATATGTGACTATAGTATAACAAAATAGTTTAAGATATTCTTGGAGGTAGTGATTCCTTGACCGAGTGGGAGGTATGTGCTTACTGTCTAGTAGAGAAAATTGATTCTCAAATCTAAAGAAAGGACCTTGAGAGCTAAGGGGGAGATGACGAAGTAGTAAATCAGAGTAGATCTTAAGTCTTCGATAGTGATGGGCTGATCAAGATGAGATATTTATTCTTTTTCATCTTATACGATCTTTACCTTTCAGTGGAAGTGATACTCTATTCCCTTCTGGTGTATGATTGTCGTACCTATGGCTTAGTCCCATGCACATCATGTTGATTCCCATTCATGCTAAGTCTCGAGGATGAGAAGCGATGAATTCATTCATTAATCTTCATCTTACCCCGTGAATCCAAGAGTCTCTAGTTCTATGCTGAATAAGATGTGACCTGAGTTTTACACTACGTATAGTTCTATGAAAGAGTAAATTTTGATAGACGAGGGAGATTGTACTTCAATATGAATGTCTTTAGATAAAATTTTTCGATTGAATCGTGCTAGTGATCTTCGTTCCAAGCCCTTTGAGTAATCCAGCTTTCCAGTCTTGATAGAAGTATTGATGATAATATACAAGTTATGGGCAATAGAAGAGAATTTTTGCTCTTGAATTATAATAATGGAGTTGAGTTCCTATCTTCGAATTGATGTTCCTTTTGAGCCTCTGCGTACTTGAGTATGCAAGTCTTTGATAGTATTCGTGCCTAATAAGGATGTCAGAGATAAAGTTTAAACTCTAGACATTGTGTTGAAGTCTATTCATGAGAATGAGTACTCGAGGAACTGAGTATTTGAGTTCTTGATGATATTCATGCTTATTTTACATAGAGAGGTAATAGTTTGAGGTTTCGCCAAAGGGGGAGATGATGAGTTCCTCCAGGTCCAAATAATAATGTTAATAGTAGTAAACACAGGATGAGGGTAGATGAGAGTGAGGGAGTATATCCTTATTATGATATTTGTGTTAAACTTGTGTCACGAAGGGATAGAGATAGAAAGGAGGAGAGAGATTAAACCTTATGATAAACAGTAAATAGGTAAGATTATATTGGTGTGACTTTGAGTGAGAACTCATTGAATGGTGGAGATAGAAGTGCTAAGTAGGCTTGAAAATTCTAAGGTATAGTTGAAATGGTTAGAGTGATAGACTTGAATTCGTGGTACTTGTCACGCGAGTATCGATGATAGACTAGTGAAGACTTCATAATGAGGGTTCGAGAAAAGTAATGAAGTGGTGAAGAGGACTAGTGATCTTTAATTGAAAGCCCCATGGAAGTTTAGAGTTGAGTATTGAGGATTAGCTTTGTATGAATATGATTATCTCGTGAGTAGCACCATAAGGCTTAGAAGTAGGCTTGAATGGAAGAGGAGGATATGATTAGATGAAAAGTTGAGTAAGAGTTATAAGCTTAAGTTGATGGAGTAGAGTGCCATGAAAGGGAGTATAATTTAGGTGGAGAGTTGAGCTCGAGAATGTCCATAGAGTCTTGCATATCACGATGGTCCCATTCTCGATTGGAATTGATGATTTACTACTTGAGTTCAAATAATTGATTTTCGAGGTGCCTAAATTATTCGAGTTGTTTGGGTTCTGATGTTCTATTAGTGCCTGCTAGTGAGGATGTCTAAGGTATAAAATAAGAATCTTAGGGATAGGTTGTAGGACTGTGACTAACTTACAAGGTAGCACAAGGTGACTTTGAATTAGGCTTTACTTTGGTAAGAGTATGCAGTGAGGCTTAGGACCTGGCGAGAGTTATGAGCTACAGATGATGATGCCCTGGAGTTGAGTTTTCTACTCTTGAGTTGATGTTCACCCATGAGTTGGAGTATTTGAGTAATTAAGTACTTGAAGTATATATTCTTGAGTCTAAATAGAAACTATTAAGATCAATGAGGAGTCAAGAGTTTGATTTATTAAGTGAGTATTGCGATGAATCTTGAGTTTATTTGTGCCTTATTACTATCTCTACTCATCGTTCGAGGATGAATGATCCCAAGGGGGAGATAATATGATACCCCGTGAAATTATCGAAATACTCCTAGAATGGAATCGTGCGCATAATGCGTCCTCCCAAGCTCCAATGAAAATCCGAGATCGGATTTGAGATCAGCACGAAACATGGAGTGGAAAAATGGTCTCGATCCGATTTTAAAGTAACCAAGTCAGAAAATAATTTTTCATAATTAAATCTGGAACAATGTGAGCGCATGCTTGGGGCATGTACCTACACTTAGGATTTTTCTTAAACTTCCTAGAAAGAACGTATTCTGAGAAATTCGCAAAATACTCATGTTCGCGCCCTAAGCGTGTCGCGGACATGGTATTTCGAGATCAAATTTTATTCTTTTAATTTGGGAAGAGAACTTAGTCATTTCTCAACCCCTCCTAAGTCAATAAACGAGTATAAGAGAGCTTTTACATCAAGCCAAATCCAAAGAATTTCTACCAACTAAGTTTTCGTATGAGTTGATAGAAGGGTCAACTTCAAATGATCATATCTACTAAAGTATAATGAGTTAGGTGACACATAATATATCAAATTGAAGATATTCAAATTATCTTTTCAATGCATCTAATTTCACGTTAATCAGAATTCGGGGTAGAAAGTTATGACCATTTTAGTGAAGAAGTGTAGAGCTGTCTAAAGGTTCGCGCCCCGAGCGTGTCGCAAACAGAACACAGACCCTTACTAGATAAGTAATGAAGTTTTTCTTCTTTTATTTTGAGGTAATTTTTATCCTAAAACCTTTGGGGGGTCTATTTAAGGTCCTAAAATGCCCAAAACATCAGTTTTTATAATAAAAAACCCTCTCTTTTACTCTTGAACATGAACACTCAAGAATCATCAAGAAAGTCATCAAGTTAGGATTTGCTTTCAGGATTTATCCTCAAGGTAAGTTATTCTTGATAGATTTCAATCTACCCAACCCAAATTTCCTCAACTATTCATGAATCCCTAATAAAATCTTAAATCATAACCTAGGATTTCAAGAAACGAATTCAAGAATTCCAAGAAACGAATTCTTGATTCTTCTTTTTCAAGAATCAGAGTTCTGAATCAGGGTTCTTCATCAAGAAATCTAAAGATTCCAAGTCAAGAATTCAAGAATCATGTTCCATTCTTCCAAAAACTAATCTCTAAGGTATGTAAGGCCCTCCAAAAGTTAAGTTATGTAAGGCCCTCCAAAAATTAATCTTCTATTATTTTAGTATCCTTAACTACTACTTTCTACCCAAGATCATAATTATGAGTTGAGATCAAAGTTTCCTCCATTACTAGCAAACTTCATCAAAATACTGTTCATGCATATTTCCTTGATAAAGATCACGATTCTTACTTATTTTATTATTGAATTAAGATATTGAGATAGGATTTACAAGTATGGTTGAAATTATGAGAATCCTATATCTATTTCATGAAAAGTTATAAAGTTTACAGTTTGAGTTAAGTCTAAGAAGTATTTAAAGTTTTGTATTTGCAAGATAGTTGGGTAATGCATTTATATTTTTGAGATACTTGTAATGATACCATTTTCAGTCAAAGAAAAGAATCAAGTTGAGAAAATTTTAAGAAAAGGTAAAGTTGGGCTAAGTCCCAAAAGATTAAGAAGGCATTTTGAGAAGTAATACTCTTGAAGTTGTGAGCATTATAAAAGTTATTTTGGGAGTAGTATTGAGCACCAATATGAGTAAAAGTAATAATAACTTGAACTCATAGACTACATAGCCAACGTAGGTTAGGATTGTACTAGAAGACAATTCCCTCACTTGCCATTGAGATGACCCAGTTTTGGGATGGATCCATTCCCCTAGTTTTCTTTCCTTACTCCGGCAAAGTATGGGATGGTTCTAGTAGCGTGAGCAAGCCGCCGTATCATCACTAAGCTCATAGTGGTGGTTTTCGGTTAGAGAAACTCTGCAAGAAGTAAAGTTTATTATTTTACACTTCGAGATTTATCATATCTTTATTCAAGTATTTCTATCTATTATGTTGTATAATGATTTGAGTTGAGCTATTTGTAGAGCTAAATATTTGAGTATTATATTTTTATATATTTATTTGTGCTCATGAATGCATTAAAGTAAGTATTTCTTTTATATTAAGTT
>JAABOM020000012.1:15110645-15163149 GCA_011800125.2 Solanum clarkiae | reverse complement strand
GACAAGAAAAAAAATCTGCTTTCTTGGTGTTTGTTTGCTCTCGTTTAAGAAGGTGAAAGACAAGCTTTACAACCTCATAAGGGTCCCTAAAGAATCTCTAAACCTTAAATTTGAAGGTAATTAAATTGACTTATGCACCTAGTATGGATTGTTTATCAAAACTAAGGAAACAAGTTAATCACACATATGCTAGAAATTCCGGATAGTTTGTATGCTAAGGACTCTTGTGCAATTTTCTTGTTAATTAAGAGGTTTTTATCTTGTTGGATGACTTTATTATGAAGTAATAATTATGTATTAAACAAAGGTTGGTGTTGCAGCAATGTAAAAATCCTGATTGACCACTTTTACAGTCCATAACAGTGAGTGAGTATATGATATCGCAATTGTATGCTTAGTATGGACTTATGGACTGTTGGATAGAATGCTATTGTCTCACTTCCTTAATGACTGATTTGTTACTGTTTTGAGACTGATTCAAGGCTGTGTATGTGCAAATTTTGCTGGAACAGTTTGGTTAGAGTTGGAATAGGTTTGGAATTGTCGACGTCGAAATGTAGCGAGGGAAGGTAACGTTATGCTGTCCATTTTTAGAGTGTGTGGAATTGTGATGTGTTGTGCTTTGTGGGCTATTGTAAGACTATCAAGAGGCTGAAACAAGATGTATATGACATATACATAAGAACTGTTGTTCAAAAGTACGGTTATAGGTGAAATGGTTAAACAAAATGCCTTGATGTCGCTAATTAAAAGCTTGCTGCCCGTGTGTTGTTTTGTTATGTGATTGGGTTGCCAAGATGTGTTTATTGGCTACTAATGCTAGTTTTATCACCTACTATATTGTAGATAAATATTTCGAGGAAGGGAAGGTTATCTTGAATTAGTAACGAGGTCATACAACGAGGTATGTAAGGTTACTTGATTTCGTATCACTTGGCATGAAATATAGATCTCTCCTTGGTACATAAAGGCACTTGCCAACTCCGACACAACTATTAACCGTGTATCCATTCTTTGACATGTTCACATGCTTCCATACACAGTCACTTTCAAATCTACATACATGCTTGTATACTAAGTTACATGAGTTCTTGTTACTAAATACAGTTCACGAGTTATTTCATTTCATACGCATTTTATTATTTGTCTGATGTACTCTTTTTTATTGTCATCTTGTCTTGTTTGATTATTTATATGTCACATGTTACATATACAATCCTACAGCTCCAATAATGTGACCACCATAAGAACCATATCAAAGGTAATTGAAAGGTAAAGAATATTATTTATTGATAGGTGGTAGCCTGAGGTTTTGAAGAATCACCTAGCTAAGAACGATCCTATCACGGGTGGTAGCCCAAGGGGGTTAGGGAAGAGCCTAGACAGGGATGATCCCATATACTGAGGGGTGGAAGAATCACCTAGCCAGAGAAACATCTTATTTCGGGTGGTAGCCCGAGGGGTTAAGGAATAACCTAGCCAGGGACGATCCCGATGCAGTTTTCCACTGACCAGTTGGTCATTTGTATTACATCTGTGCACAGATTTTACAGTATAGATTCTACAGTAAAGGTAAAGCAGTATAAAGCACATAAAATACATGATCCCACAGTATAACTAAAGGTGGTCTTTTATGCTACACCTGTGTACAGTTTCACTTGAGTTTTTATATGATATACAGTGTTTCCTGCCTTACATACTTAGTACATTATGTCATACTGACGTCCCTTATGGGGGACCTGCATTTCATGCTGCAGGTACAGGTGCAAGTAGATCCCCCCAGTAGGAGTACAAGATATTCAGCTGTTGTCACCAAGCTCCAGGTTGCTTCAGGGCTTTGTATATGTCTAAAGCTTGCATGTTTTATTGCATAGTTTGTTGAGGCGGGGCCTATCCCGACCCTTATCGGATGTTTTTCTTTATTTTGAGGCTTTGTAGACTGTGTAAAGTAATGTTTGGTCAAGTCTCGTACTTCCGTGGCCCCAACGACCTAGTCATATGCATTTCTTTTTGACTTGTTATCACTGTTTATCTTATTAAGGGCATGTCAAATGCAGAAACCCCTTATAGTATGTATAGAAAGCAAATAGTTATAGGTTGGTTCTCCCGAGCCTTATCTGCAACGGGTGCCAGTCCGCCCTAATGGGACTTTGGGGCGTGACATGTTTAGATTATATTTGGATTACCTATTATCATTATTATGAAGGTGAGCTCGATTGCTTGTCTTGGCCCCCGCTAAGTATCTAAGTTTTGGAGGTGTTTCTGTACATGTTATATAAATATACTATGAGCCTTGACTTTCTCATTTCATGGTGTTTATGATACGGAAATTTACCCTTAGTCCCAATTCCCATCATTTATGCTTATCTCTTATTGTAATTTTAATTGCTTCCACGACCAAGGATGTGTAATGATATTCTATGAGACTTGTTTGGGCATTCCTTCGGGTTTCCCATTTTTTGGTTACGTCTAGGCCCTAGGCTTGGGTCATGACAATTAACGTGCCAATTTTTACAACACCAATTGGTCTTTCAATAGCTCTATCTGAGTTGGCCATGATTCATGTTGGTCCTTCCTCAATTCCAGCGGATCATTTTATGACTGTTATGATTCCGCCTAAAACATCTTGACCGAGTTTGGGTCCTCAGTTTCAAAATTTGGCTATTGCTCCATCTATTGTACTACCTTTATTCATGGTGCCACCATCTTCTGCCAGCCTAGCCATATCCACAACTGAGCAGAAAAGCTTTGAGAGGTTGTATAGTTGGCTACTTTGAGATTCGATGGCAACCCTGGTGATAGAGCCTATGATTTCCTATCAAAGTGTCAGGAACTATTATGTAACCTCGTTATTCTTGAGTTGTATGGGGTTGCTTATTCTTCTTACCAGTTCAGTAGCTTCACAAGGAGTGGTGGAGGTCAGTTTTGGCTCATCAATTTGTTGGATATCCAGTTATGACATGGGAGTAGTTTAAAGGGGTATTTCTAGAGAGGTTCATGCCATATAGCCTTCGGAACCACTTTAGGGATGAGTTTCTGACTACAAGGCTAGATTTCATACATTGTCTAGGTATGCCTTGTCCGGCATACCTACCGAGTTTGAGAGAATTCGACGTTTTGCCAAGGGATTGCAGGATATCTTCAGGAGACTACATTTTCCTTGGTCCTAGATGGAGGCACATTTCAAAGTGTAGTCGATCATACTCACATGATGGAGCGCATCAGGCATGATAGACAAGGTACAGGAAGAGGTTCCATCAAAATGGTCAGTTTAGTGGACACCCGCCTTGGGATTGAAAGTTTTAAAGGCAAGGCCACCAGAGCTTGGTAGTTCAGGCAACCCTTCCAGCATCTGATAGTCTAGACAGGTTTAGGCCTACTTAGATAGGTCATGATAGCTCTCTTGGTTCAAATAACATAGTAGTTCTTCGGCACAATCATTTTAAGGGTGAGACCCTAAGTATTATTATGTTTGTGATGAGGTTGGGCACTTCGCCAGCCATTGTCCACATTTTTGCATTTTCCTGCTCAGACTTCAGGTTTTCAACTAGTTCACCCAGCTCCAACACAGTCACCTAAGGATACACCCTAGGCTATGAGGGATGATGCCAGATGGGGTCGTGTTTTATGGAGCGGTGGCGCTCGTGGAGGCACATAGGCTAGTGGTAGGCATAGAGTTTGGTATGTAGTTCTAGAGGGAGTTGAGATAGAGGGCTCAGTTGTGGTTATCACAGGTATGGTTCCAATGTGCCATCACTCAACTTTAATTTTATTTGATCCAGGCTCTCCCTATTCCTGTGTGTGAACCTATTTTGCTTCTCATCATATATTATGTGAGTTGCTTGCCAAGCCTATTTGGTTTCCATTCTTGTAGGTGAATCATTAGTGGTGAATCAGGTGTATCAGGGTTATATTGTGACTTTTATGAGGAGAGATACTGTGGTTGACTTGATGTTATTGGACATGGTTGATTTTGATGTAATATTGGACATGGGTCATGCAAAGACTGTGACCTTATCTTGCCCAGAGTTTCCTTAGTTGGTGTGGACTTGAGCACCTAGCTGCTATCCTAAAGGTGTTATTTTTTATATGCATGCTTATCAGTTGATAGAGAAGGGACGCTTGGCATATTTGGCTTATGTTCGGGCTGTTTCTCAAGAGTACCCATCACTAGAGACTACTGGGGTTGGTAGAGAGTTGATGGAAGTATTTTCGACTGACGTACCTAGTGTTCCCTCGGATCATGATATAGACTTTGTTATTGATATGGAATCGATCACTAAGCCCATTTCTATTACTCCCCATCGCATGGTCCTAGCTGAATTGAAGGAATTGAGGAGCAATCGAAAGATTTATTGAAGAAGGAATTTATTCATCCGAGTGTATCTCCCTCAAGTGCTGCTGTACTATTTGTGAATAAGAAGGATGGTACTATGTGTATGTGTATTGACTATCTCCAGTTGAACAAAGTGACCGTCAAGAATAAATATCCATTGCTATAATTAATGATCTTGTTGACCAGTTGTAAGGTGCCTCGGTATTCTCCAAGATTGATTTGGGGTCCGGTAATCATCATGTAAGGCCCCAACTATAAGGAGTATGAAGAACGCAAGAAAATAAGCTTTGGAACATTTTTGACTGTCAGGTTCTACAAGGGGGTTTTATGATCCGTAAACTATTATACGACCCATAAGTTGGTTCGTAGAACCTAGGGCAGACTTGTTAAAATTGGAAAAATTTCAGGGATTCAATGTACAACTCATCAGATGGCTCAAAAAATCTTCTACGAGTCATATTGTGTCATGGAATGTAAATCAAAGAGAGGGTCTCTGAAAATCTATCAGACAAAATCCATCTACGGCCCATAAAATGGACTATATTCCATAAATGGGGTCTCGTAGTTCGGTCCAGCCAGATTTTTAAAATGGGCAATTTATCATTTCTTAGCCTTTTATACCAAAACTAGGTCGTTTGACCTCCAAGGGGGCCCTTTATAATCTCTCTTAGTCCTAATACCTCTCATCCCCCCTCATTCCAAAATTACCTTAAGTCCCAAATACTTTCAAGTCTTCAATATTCCAAGAAGAATGAAACAAGCTATGGTTTTAGTTTCTTCACCTTCAAATTGAATTTCTCTTCATTAATTTGACAAGGTATGTGGGTTTTGATCGTGGAGACCTTCCCTCCACAAGATCAACCATTCCTCCTTTCCTTTGTGATTTTCTCAAGTTATGGAAATACATGACTCATTCTTACGATGATAAAATGATGTATTTTATTATAGTTATCCTACTATATTATTATGTCATGCAATATCAAATGAAATCTATGATTTTTATATGAGGGTTTGATGGTGCCCTAACCAAGTATTATCATGATTGATTGGTGGGTTATTTTCAGTAATGACTAAGGATTTTATTATACTTCCCTCATGGCATTTATTTACAAAATTGCACGAATTTAATCTTGTGTACATGTACCTACCATTAAATGATCTAAGATGCATGCCAAGTTCAGAAGTCATGAATGCTTTGCGGCAAGGTATGTAAGTCAAGCATGCTGAGACTAACAAGGGGGCTAACAAGTATGCTATGATCTCATGAGCATGATCCGAATGACAAGTATTATGTAAAGCCCTAACTTTGATGTTACAAGTTATGATGAATGAGCCACTCCAAGAATGATACTAGGATATTTTGAGACTATGCATGTTGTAACTATGATTATGTTCCAAGTATTTTGTGGGATTGTGACCTAGTAAGGAAAGGACCTTGGCAATCTCCCATGGTCTCATAACTATGTGCCACCATAGGTTTATGACATTAATTCCCTACACGGTCTTGTACCTATCAAAAAGGCAATGCCGTAAGGTATGGATATTTGTGAACCTATCGAAAAGGCTATGATGTAAGGTAAAGATAAGATGTGAAACCCACCAAAAAGGCTATGCCGTTAGGTGGTGGCACTTTTTGAAAAGGCCATTCGATAAGGATAGTGTTAGGCCTACCTTGGCAAAGTACACTGCTTCTTGTCCTATGTGGAGTGAACATCGGGATTCCAAGTAATAGCTCGCTTGATCTTATAGGTAGGTTATATACCCTTCCCACTATGTATATGATGACATGCGACTTGATGGTTTTTCATGAATGTTCTGTTAGGCGGTTCCCTCTCATGGCATATTGAGTCTATATTCATTGTTTATGATTACATATCTTGATTTCCTATATTATGTTCTTTGATGCATTTGCACCCTGCATACTTAGTACATTCCAAGTACTAACACATACTTTTTCCTGCATAATCTAACCATGTCGGAACCGGATCTCCTTACCATCCTCCTCCTCCACGCTGCTAGATGTTCCGATTTAAGATTGCTTGGTGAGTCCTCCACTTTTGGGTACTACTTTCCACTTACTTTCATGCATTGTTTAGACTCATTTTTTTGGATACTGTCTTTTGAGTGAGAGCCTGAGAGATGTCTTGACTCCTATCCTATTCATAATTAGAGGTGTTGTTGGATATTATGGTGGATATGTATAATCGAGCTTGACTCGTTACACTTTTGTATTACGAAGTCATCCCTTAGTCCCATATTCTGTTTTTCTGTTAAATGTTTGATGATGGTGATGACATGGAAGTCCCAAGTCCCTAATTGCCCCCCTAGCATGAGTCAAACTTATCCTCCCTTAGAAATTATTTGTTATGTTATTCATGCTCATCCCCTTCCCTACAACATTACATAGAGAGAGTCTAAAGTCCTGTTTCTAGTAGAAATTATATGTTATATGTTTAATGTTCTTTTATGCTCCCGCAAAAACCAAGGATGTGCTTACATTGTTAAGAGGCTTTCTTAGGATCCCTTTGAGTTCTCATTCGTTGTGTCACATCTAGGCCCTCGGTTTGGGGTGTGACAAAGCTTGATATCAGAGCACTAGGCTTGTAAATGGTCCTCATAAATCCAACACACTGCATCAAGTAGAGTCTTGTTCATGGTTGTGAAGCGCACTGATGTCACCCAAGTTACACCTTCTTTTTAGAAGATAAACGTTCATTGTCAAGATATACAACCTAACCAAGGTTAGGGTTGATCCCATAGGGAATACGTAGACTCAAGAGAATTTACCAATGTGCACTCCGAAAAATTAACCGACTTAATTCCCCAAAGAGGGGAGTTTGCAATAATCATTGAGAAAATAAAACTAACTAACTACAACAAGAGAGAAGTTAATAATGGAGAGAAACTAGGGTATTGTGTTTCGCAACTCAGTATCACCAGATAACCTAATTCATTTCTAGTGTATAGCATACAAGATAGTAATTTATGTTCACGAAGACCTTTAGTCAAAGGTGAGAGGTGAATTTCATTATGTGACTTAGCCCATCTTCATAATATGCATTACTAACCATTACTTATTAGTCCCAGTACAACCTCCCCTTGGCCCATTTTGGTTGATTAGTCGAGAACAAATAAATCGAATCCTATTAATTAATCTCTTTTCCTATTCATTACTGCATTAGTCCAGTCAGTAACACAAGGAGGGTTCTAATGTTTTCCACCACTAGAAAACATGCAAGCGAAGAGAGTTAATTAATGCATGCATATACACCTTCCAAGAATTATGAATTGTCCAATTTCACCTTGTTAATCCTTCATGGTTTCCACAATCCTGGTTGTGGATTTAGCTACTCATGCTATGTGTAGATGCAAGAATTATGAATTGAGAAAGCAAAATTGAATACTTATACAATAGAATTAAGAACAAGCAATTCAACTTCAATGAAAATCACAAGCTTAAAGATTGAAATAAACCACAAGTGTTATCAAAGATTCTCCAATATGATCTTACACTTTCCTCTCTCAAAATATTGAGTTCTCTGAGTACTAGGTGAAAACTCCTGGAAAATAACCTAAAAACCTATTTATAATAATTAAAGTTCAAGTACTACACAAAATAGGAGAACTGGTCGGCATGCCATACGAAAGTTACTTTATGACTCGTATTGACTTCTACAGCTCGTAATCGGGTATGATACCCTTCTATGACTCATAAAGTGGTTTACGACTCGTAAAAGGGGTTTCATCTGATGACGTTCCTACATGTCCAAGTCTCTGATTTTCAAGGCACGAGTCCTCTTCTACAACTCGTAAACTCTTTTACGACTCATCTGCATATTCGTAGAATAAACTTAAAAAAATAGCCCCTCACTGAAAATCTTCACGAAACCTCCCTATGACCTGTAGAATGATCTACCACCTATAGAGGGTCTTGTATAATAGCAAAAACCAGCAACTTCTGTAATTTTTACCAAAATTATGGCCAACCTGTAATCCTGCAAATATAAACACCAAAGTACATAAAACCAACTAACATCGCATTGAGAACATACAAAATTTCAAGTTTTAAGTATCCAAAATTGTTGCATTTTGGCAGCACATCATGCGCCACAACTATGAATGAGAGGCTATGAAGCATTTGAAGAAATGGTTCACTTATTCATGCTCTACTTCGTGCTCTATATTTGACATGAGATTTCCTATCTCTAACGAGTGACCTTTTTGCTCTTCTAGATCATGCCTCCGAGATGAATGACACAAAGAGCTCCCACCTCGGAGGATGAACTATCGCCTCCAGCCTCGTAAGATCCCTAAGTAGAAGGAGAAGGAGTCATCTATGCCTAGTACCGAAATTTGGTCACCCTCTTGTAAAGGGTCGTGGCCAATCAAGGGGCTCAAGCTCCTCATGCTCCTAAACTGGCCTCAAGGGTAAGGGATTTCACAAGGATGAATACCCAGAAATTCCATGGCTTAAAGGCAGAGGAAGACATCCAAGAATTCATTGATGAAGTGTATAAAGTTTTAGCTATCATGGGGGTAAGTTCTGCGAAGAAGGCAGAACTAGTGGCCTACTAACTCAAGGGCCTCGCTCAAATATGGTAAAATAATAGAAGATGGAGAGGGCAAATGAGTTTGTTCCTCACTTGGTTGCTGACCCTTGGGCAAGGATGCTCAAATTTATGTCAAGTGTATCTGACTTGATAAACCGAGTGCCACGCTGCCATGCTCATTGGGGATATGGATATATCACAGCTTATGAAATATATAGAACAACTTGAGGGGGTGAAACTTAGAAAGAGGAATACGGGTTCTCGCTTCGGTTGTGAATAAATGGTCACAAGATTGCGGAGTTTCCAAACAAAGGTAAGAATGGCCTTCCTCAAGGACAAGATGCTCATGGTGACCAAAGGGCACAAAGTGGTCAAGAAGGGGGTGCTTCTCGACTCAACCGATTCTATGTTCTTCAAGCGAGACAAGGGCTTGATGAGGTGCCCGATATTGTTTCCCGTATGTTAAAGATTTGCAATCTTGATTATATGCTTTATTGGACCCGGGTACCACTTTTTCTTTAATTACTCCATTTATTGCTAACCAGCTTCATGTGTGTCCCAAATTTATATGTGAACCCTTTGAGGTGTCCAATGTCGTCGATGAGTCGATCTTACTAAAAGGGTCTATAGGGGTTGTGTCATGTCTACATTGCATAAACTTTTTCGTGGTGACTTTGTTGACTTGATATGGTAAATTTTGATATCATTCTTAGGATGGATTGGTTACATGCATATCATGTTAATATTGAGTATAGGACTCGTAACGTTAAGTTCCAAATCCCTGATAACCCTGTCTTTAAATTGGAAGGTTGTGATTTGGTGTTCAAGGGTAGATTCCTCTCTTATCTTATGGCTCAAAAGTTGACTCCCAAAAGCTATGTCTATCATCTTGTGTGGGTTAGGGATGTTAGGTCTAGGGTCCCTTCTATTGAGTCAATCTCGGTTGTCAATTAGTTTCTTGATGTCTTCCTCCATGAACTTCCTGGTGTCCCTCTTGAAAGGGAGATAGATTTCGGTATAGATCATCTCCAGAATACTCAACCTATTTCTATCCCTCCCTATCGAATGGCATCGGAGGAGTTAAAGGAATTAAAGGAGCAATTAAGGGATTTGTTAGAAAAAGGGTCCATAAGGCCAAGTAAATCACCTTGGGGTGCACCGGTATTTTTTTGTAAGAAAGAAGGATGGTTCTCTTAGAATGTGCATCGACTATCTACAACTCAATAAGGACACCATAAAGAACAAGTATCCATTTCCAGGAATCAATGAACTATTTGACCAATTGCAAGGGGCTAATCACTTCTCAAAGATTGACCTGGACAAAAGGTCAATCTTTGAGAAGTGATTAGCCCAAAATGGCTCCCTAGACAAGGTATAGGCATTATGAGTTTGTGGTGATGTCCTTCGGCTTAAATAATACTCTGGCAATATTTATGGATCTCATTAATAGGGTCTTTAAATCCTACCTTAATATTTTTGTTGTGGTAGTTATTGATGACATTTTGATCTACTCCTAGAGTGAAGAGGAATATGCAAAACATTTGAAGGTGGTGTTGCAAATATTGAGGGAAGAAAGGCTCTTTGCTAAATTCGACAAATACGAATTTTGGTTAAAGGTTGTTGCATTCTTAGGTCATGTGGTATCGAGTGATGGGATTAAGATGGATCAGAAAAAGACAAAGGCAATAGGAAATTGACCTAGACCCTTGACTCCGATAGACATTAGGATCTTGTTGGGTTTGGACAGGTACTACCGAAGGTTTATGAATGGATTCTCCTCGATTGCTTCTCCTTTGATAAAATTTACCCAAAAAAAGGGAAATTTTTTATGGACTGATGAATGTGAAAGAAGTTTCCAAACTTTGAAGGACAAGCTTATGTTAGCTCCTATTTTGGCTCTACCGGAAGGGTTAGAGGGATTCGTGGTGTATTATGATGCTTCAAGAATCGGATTGGGGTATGTGTTGATGCAAAATGGCAAGGTCATCGCCTATGCTTCTAGGAAACTAAAGGTGCATAAGCGTAATTACCCCACCCACAATCTTGAACTAGCGATCGTGGTATTTGCCTTGATGATATAACGTCACTATTTGTATGGGGTTCATGTAAACATGTTCACCGAGTCTCCAATATATGTTCACCCAAAGAGACTTAAATCTGAGGTAAAGAAGGTGGCCAGAGTTCTTACAGGATTATGACATGAGTGTGCATTACCATACGGGTAAGGCTAATATTATGGCTGATGCCCTAGTCGAGTATCCATTGATAGTGTGGTGCACCTTGACGATAGCAAGAAGGACTTGGGGAGAGAGGTCCATCGGTTGGCTAGGTTGGGAGTTATATTGAAAGAGGCCAAAAATGGTTGTGTAGTGGTAATAGATTTTTTTAAGTTCTCCTTGATTGAAGAAGTTAAATCGAAACAAGACCTTGACCCCACTTTTATGGAGTTGAAAACATTGGTGAAAAGTGGCAAGGTGGAGTTATATCCTATCAAAACACAACACATTTGACACTCAAAACTTAGAATTTTGTGTGTTCTCAATGCGATTTTAGTTGGTTTTGTGTTTTTGTGTTATATTTGCAGGATTCTAGGGTTGGACTTCATTTTGGGAAGAAATACAGAAGTTGCTTATTTTTTATGTAGTAAAAGACCCTTTACGAGCTGTAGAGCACTCTACGGGTTGTGAAGTGGTTTCGTGGACAAATCCAGTAAGGAGATGATTTTCTAAAGTTGATGTTACGAACAAGCAGACGGGTCGTGGAATGATTTACAAGTTGTAGAACATGGTTCGTTCCTTGAGGATCACAGATGAGGACTTTCTAAAGATTCATCAAATGAAATACCTCTACGGGTTGTAACCACTCACTATACAAGTTATAGAATGGATGTCGTAGACTTGAAATCCAATTTTCTAGAAGTACTGTATGAGACCCCGATTATGGGCCGTGGAATACAATATGACCCGTAAACCTGTTCGTGAGGCATGGCGACCCAGTTATCCTATTATATTTAGGTTTTGTATTTTAAATATTATAAATAGGTGTTTTAGGTTATTTTTCATAAGTTTTCGCATAGTACTTAGAAAACTCAATAATTAGAGAGAGCAAATAGTGAGATTACATTGGAGAATTTTTAGTACACTTATACTTTGATTTCATCTTTAATCTTGTCATTCTCTTACTTTGATTTCATCTTTAATCTTATGATTCTCTTAGAAGTTGGATTTGCTTGTTCTTAATTCAGTTGTGTAAGTGCTCTATTATGTTATTCCAATTCATAAGCTTTGCATCTTCATAAAGTATGAGTAGCCAAAACTAGGATTGTTGGAACTATGAAAAACTAACTAGATAAAATTATATAAGTCATAATTCTTGGAAAGTGTGCATGCATGTATTAATTAAGTCTCTTTGTTTTGCATCTTTTCTAGTGGTGGCCAACATTAGAACCTGCCTAGTGTTACTGACTAGACCAAGGTATTAATGAATAGGAAAAGAGATTAACTAACATGATTTGATTGATGTGTTCTCGTCTAATCAACCAAACTAGGCCACTGAGAGGTTGTACTAGGACTAGCAGGTAAGAGTTAGTAATGCACACTATGGAGATGGGCCAAGTCACATAGTGAATTTGCCTCTTGTCTTTGACCAAAGGGTTTGGTGAACTTAACTTACTGTCTTGCATGGTATACACTAGAAAAGAATTAGGTTATTCGGTGATACTAAATAGGGAATCATGAAGAACACAATACCTTATTTTCTCTCCATATTGATTTCACTCTCGTGTTAATTTGGTTTATTTTTCAGTGATTATTGCAAAACTACCCCTTCCTTTGGGGAAGTAAGTCGATTAATCTCTCAGATTGCAATCATTGAATTTTCTTGAGTTTACGTATTTTTTTGATTTTGACCCTAACCTTGGTTAGGTTCTATTTCGTGACAACAACTGCTTTTATCCTAAAAAAAGAGGTGTAACTTGGGTGAAACACGGAGGTTTTCTCCCAAGGGGGAGATGGTGTTCTTCGGTACCAAGGTAGGTTATGTATGCCCAATGTCGATGAATTAAGAGGGTTGATTTTGAAAGAAGCTCGTAATTGCTCCTATTCTATTCACGCTGGCTCTAACATGTATAAAGATTTGAGAGAAATGTATTTAGTTGGGTGATATAAAGAGAGACATTACCAAGTTCGTGGTTGGTTGTCATACTTGCCAACAAGTCAAGGTCGAGCATCAAAGGCCAGGTGATTTGGCCCAAGACATAGAAATTCCTACTTGGAATTGGGAAGAGATGAATATGGATTATGTAATTAGGTTTCCAAACGCTAGAGGGAATTTTGATTCCATTTGGGTTATTGTTGATAGAATGATAGAGTCACTCACTTCCTATCTATTAAGGCAACCTATAATGCTGAAGATTATGCCAAGTTATATATCAATTAGTTGGTAAGGTTGCATAGGGTTCCATTGGCTATCATTTCGGACTACAGTACTCAATTCACATCGCACTTTTGGAGGTCTTTCTAAAAGGGCCTTGGCACTAGAGTCAAGGTTAGCATAGACTTTCACCCACAAATGAAAGGCCAAGCCGAGAGAAATATCCAAAATCTTGAGCATATACTTAAGGATTGCATCTTGGAGTTTAAAGGTAGTTAGGACGAGCACCTCCAACTCATTGAGTTTTCTTATAGCAATAACTATCACTCTAGTATTGGAATGGCCCCTTTGTAGCCTTTTATGGGAGGCACTGTAGATCCTCGATTGGTTGGTTTGAAGTGGGAGAAATGTCTTTGTTGGGTTTAGATCTAGTTATGGAAGCTTTGGAGAAAGTGAGAGTGATAAGGGAGAGATTAAAGGTGGCTCAAAGTCAGCAAAAGTCCTATGCCGACACTAGAAGAAGAGACCTTGAGTTTGAAGTTAATGATTGGGTGTATTTGAAGCTTTCACCAATGAAACGAGTGGTTTGATTTGGCAATATGGGGAAATTAAGCCCTAGGTACATACGTCCTTACCAGATCTTGAGGCTCGTTGGTAAAGTTGCGAATGAGTTAGAGTTGCCCATGGAAATGAATATGGTACATCTATTTTTTCATGTCTCCACGTTGGGGAAATGTATTGGGGACCCTAGTTCTATTGTTCCCATAGAAATGGTGAGTGTTGAAGAGAATCTGGCTTATGAGGAAGTCCCGGTAGAAATATATGATCGTTAAGTCAAGTAGTTGATAAACAAGGATGTACCTTTTGTCAAAGTCCTTTGCGGGAACCAACACGTAGAAAGTTCCACTTGGGAAGCCGAAGCCGAAATGAAGAAGCAATATCACTATCTCTTTCATTCTAATCAAGCTTGAGGTACTACGATCTTTCCTATTATAGATCCTCCTTTCCTTGCATGCCCACCTCATGTTATTTGTGCATGGTTATGTGATCTTGAGGTTGCATTATAAGCATTGTTTGAGACTTGGTCTAAAGATTTTAATGGTGCATGTGTTGCATTTTTGGTATATGGTGCATTTTTCATATGTTACATGCATTCCATTCTTTAGAGCTTGCCTTAGCACATTCGGAGGCGAATATTCCCAAGGGGGAGATATTGTAAGGACCTACCTATGAGGAGTATGAAGAATGCAAAAAAATAAGCTTTGGAACTTTTTGGATTGTATGCTTCTATAAGGGGATTTTATGAGCAAGTATTCTCATGATTGATTGGTGGATTATTTTTAATAATGACTAACGATTTTATTATACTTCCCTCATGGCATTTATTTACAAAATTGCATGAATTTATGCTTGTGTACATGTACTCACCATTAATTGATCTAAGATGCATGCCAAGTTCTTCAGTCATGAATGCGTTGTTGCAATGTACGTAAGATAAGCATGTTGAGACTAACAAAGGGGCTAACAAATATGCTATGAGCTCATGAGTAGGATATGAATGACAAGTATTATGTAAATCCCTAATTTTGATGTTACAAGTTATGATTACTGAGCTACTCCAAGAATAATACTAAGATATTTTGAGACTATGCATGTTGTAACTTTGATTATGTTTCAAGTATTTTGTAGGATTGTGACCTAGCGTGGAGAGGACCTTGATAGTCTCCCATGGTCCTATAACTATGTGCCACCATAGGTGTATGACATTAATTCTCTAAGTGGGCTTGTACATACCAAAAAGGCAATGCCATAAGGTATGAATATTTGTCGAACCTACCAAAAAGACTATATCATAAGGTAAAGATAATATGTGAAACCCACCAAAAAGGCTCTGCCGCAAGGTGGTGGCACTTTCTGAAAAGTCTATGCTATAAGGATAATGTTAGGCCTACCTTGGCAAAGTAGACCGCTCCTTGTCTAATGTGAAGTGAACATTGAGATTCCAAGTAGTATCTCTCTTGGTCTTATATATTGGTTATGGTCCCTTCCCACTATGTATATGATGTCATGTTACTTGATGATTTTTCATGCATGTTCCATTAGGCGATTGCTCTCATGACATATTGAATCTATATTCATTGTTTATGATGACACATCTTGATTTCCTATCATCATGTTCTTTAATACATTTGCATCTTACATACTTAGTACATTCCAAGTAATAACACATACTTTTGTCTGCATGATCTAACCATGTCGGAATCGGAGCTCCTTACCATTCTCCTCTTCCTCCACGCAGCTAGACGTTCCGATAGAAGATTGCTTGGTGAGTTCTCCACATCCAAGGACAATATTTCGCTTACATACATGTCTTGTTTAGACTCATTACTATCTTTTGAAAGTGAGCCCAAGATATGTCTTGGCCCCCATCCTATTCATAATTAGAGGTGTTGTTGGATATTATGATGGATATGTATGATTGAGATTGACTCTTTATGCTTTTGTATTATGAAGTCATCCCTTATTCCCATACTCCCTTTTTGTGTTAAATGCTTGATGATGGTGATGAGATGGAAGTCCCAAGTGCCTACTTGCTCCCATAGCATGAGTCATACTTACCTACTCCATAGAAATTATTTGTTATGTGATTCATGCTCATCTCTTTCCCTACAACATCCCCATTGCGTCTGTCCAAACTCTTATTTCATTTAATAATTATATGCTATATGTTTAATGTTTTTTTATGCTTCCACAAAACTAAGGATGTGTTTGCATGCTTAAGAGGCTTGTTTAGATCCCTTTGATTTCTTATTCGTCATATTTTATATAGGCCCTCAGCTTGGGGCATGACATATCAGTTGAGAGTTCGAGAGTCTGATATGTCGAAGACAACTTTTAGGACCTATTATGGGCATTATGAGTTCATGGTTATGTCATTTGGGTTGACTAATGCTTTGAATGATTTTATGGAGTTGATGAACTGAGTGTCCAAACCCTATTTGGACATATTCATGATTTTTATAGATGACATCTTGGTTTATTCCAAGTGTGAGGCCGATACATTTAGCACTTAAGCACCATACTTCGGAGATTAAGAGAAGAGAAGTTATATGCTAAGTTCTTAAATGTGAGTTTTGGCTTGAGTCTGTTGCATTTCTTGGGCATGTTGTGTGAAAAGAAGGCATTATGGTTGATCCAGCCAAGGTAGCAGCTATTCGTGAGTGGGCTAGACCTACTTTGGTGTCTGAGATTCAAAGTTTCATTGGTTTAGCGGTGTATTATCAATAATTTGCTCAAGGATTCTCTTTTATAGCAACCCCATTGACTAGATTGACTCTGAAGGATATGGCATTTCAGTGGTTTGAGGAATTGAGGTGAGCATCCAAAAGCCCAGTGGTATATTGTGATGTTTCTAGTGTGGGTTTGGGTGGTGTATTGATGCAAAAGGAGAAGATGATAGCCTATGTTTCTAGATAGCTAAAGGTTCAAGAGATAAAATACCCTGCCCATGACTTGGAGTTGGATGCGATTGTATTTGTGCTGAAGTTGTGGTGACATTATCTCTTTGGGGTGCATTGTGAGATCTTTAACGATAACTGAAGTCTCAAATACATCTTTTCTCAGCCTCATCTAAACATGGGATAGCTAGTTAGAGTTATTAAAAGATTATGATATCTCTGTTCTATATTACCCCGAGAAGGCAAATGTTGTAGTAGATGCTTTGAGTCGGAAGGCTATTAGTACGGGGAGTTTCGCATTTTTGAGGGTTGAGGAGAGGCCCTTAGCTTTGGAGGTTCAGTTCCTTTCCAGACAGATGGTTTGTTTAGGTATGTCTCCTCCTCAAAGTATTTTGGACTTTGTTGAGGGTAGATCTTCTTCGCCTGATCAAATGTGTGCTCATCAATTTGAGGCTCCCAGGTTGCCTTGATGCATAGTGATGTGTTGAGAGGTGAATCTAATGTGGCTACTATTGATTTTGAGGGTATTTTGAGGATAACTAGTAGAGTTTCTATGCCTAAAGTGGGAGATTGAGTGAGATTGATATTAGAAAAGGCCCATTATTCTAGATATTTTATCCATCTAGGTAAAAAGATGTACCATGATCTAAAGTAACATTACTGGTGGTGCTATATTAGGAGAGACATAGCTTAGTTTGTGGAAAAGTGTTTGAATTGTAAATGGGTCAAGCATGAGCACCAAAGGCCCAGTGGATCGATGCAAAGGACGCCCATTCTCGAGTGGAAATGGAAGAGAGTGACTATACATTTTGTTACAGGTTTGCCCATGGCCTTGGGCAAGTTTGACTTAGTTTGGGTAGTTGTTGATTGTTTGACCAAGTTGGCCCACTTTCTACTAGTGAAGACTCGCTATAGTGTATAGTAGTTGGCTGGGTTTTATAATAAGGATGTGTTTAGATTGCATGGTGTACCAGTGTCTATGCTATCATATAGAGTGTCTGTGTTCACCTCCTATTTTTGGCGGGCTCTACGGTGTGGTTTGGGTACTAGAGTAGATTTGAGTTTCGCTTTCCACACCCAGACAGATGGATAGTCCGAGTGCACCATTCAGGTGTTAGAGGACATGCTTAGGGCCAATGTGATTGATTTTGGGGGCCGATAGGACCAGACCTTCCCATTGGTGGAGTTTTCATATAACAACAGTTACTATTCTAGCATCCATATGGCACCATTTAAAGCCTTGTACGGTTGGAGGTGTAGGTCACCCATTTGGATGATTTGACTCAGGTTCAGTAGATGCGTTGAGTGTGGATCTACTCAGAGATGCCATGGATTAGGTTCATTTGATTCAGGGTAGACTATTGAAAGCTCAGAGCCAACGGGTTCATTTGATTCAGGGTAGACTATTGAAAGCTCATAGCCACCAGAAAAGTTATGCCAATCGGAGGACTAGGCCTCTTGAGTTCTCTATTGGAGACAATGTTTGGCTGAAGATCTCATCCATGAAAGGTGTGATGAGGTTCAGGAAGAGGGGCATGCTCAGTCCCAGATTCATTGACCCATTTGAGAATTTGAGGAGAGTTAGTGAGGTGGCATATAAGTCAGCATTACCACCGAGATTATCATCAGTTCATCTTGTTTTTCATATTCTATACTCTGTCGGTACATTCCTAACGAGTCTCATGTGATTTCTTATGATTTTGTTGAGTTGGGTCTAGATTTGTCATTTGAGGAGGAGCCCATAGATATATTAGAGAAGCAACTATGGAGATTAAGATCCAAGGATATAACTTCTATGAAGGTCCAATGGTGACACCATTCTGTTTATGAGACTACTTGAGAGTTGGAGTCTGACATTCAGCCAAATATCCCAGCCTTTTTGAGCTTCAGGTACTCTTATTTCTCTTATGTTTGAGGACGGACATTACTTTTAGTAGTGAATGATGTAATGACCTGGTTGGTCATTTTTGGCTTTATCTACAAAAGTTATTGTTTTTCCCTTTCTTAAGTTACTTTGTGCCTAGTTTGAACTATTTGTACTGTAGAAACTAAAATCTTGAGATTTAAAAGTTAAAAAATATCAATTTTGGCATTTTTGGAAGCTTAAATTGTTGGAAAAGTGAGTTTTTAAACCATTTTGAGTTTCGCATGTCGGATCGAAGATCCGTCAATCCTATTAGCTCCGGAATATTGAAACTAGTCTATGAGAAGTTATGGAACTGAATTCAGAGTTAAAATGAGGTTTTTAGGCCCAAAGTTGTGTTTTAAGTTGTTTCTAGAACCAAAGTTTGACTTTAGTCAACATTCTGAGTTCGGTAGCTCGGATCAAAATTTTGATAGTTCGAATAGTTTTGGATGATGAAACTAAGGTTGGAAATGGTCTCGTCATAATTTTTGGAGTTGCTAAGGGCATTTTTGATATTTGATATTTTAAATTTTAAACTAGTTTGTACGAGTTGCTTAGGTAAATGTGGTGAGAAGGCCTCAAAATTGATTTCTGATAATTCATTGGATCCGTATCTTTGTTTCTGGTATGGATACCTATTTGATTTATATAATTTTGATTCTGTATGAGTTCCAAGTGTCCGTTCCAAGTAGGGAATTAGACTCGGGCATTGATGGTGCTGAGTTTCTGGTACAGGGTTAGCCCTTCTTGACCTCTGTGTTTAAACCATAGCTCAGCGTTCACGGAGGTAGGTCCACATTCGTGGTAGGTTAATTGACTTTGACCTTCGCGTTCGTAGAGGCTTGTCCACGTTCGTGAAGAAGGATTTTACCTGAACAATATTAAATTCGTAAGTCACTATTTTTACTCCCTTTTTGAACTTTTAAAGCTTTTTGGGAAATTTTAAAAGAAGATTTTCGAAAGATTTTGCTTGGTAAGTGTTTCTAGCATATTTTAATTTTTTTCCATAAGTTTTATCTTGATTGTTTTTGTCTTAAATTACATGATTGTGATTGTCCAAAATTGTGGATTTCAAGACTATGATTTGCAAACTTTAAATGGTGATTTCAATTTCGATTTGAACTCAATTTTAGTGGAATTTTCACCTACGAACTTTATTTTTTATGTAGAACTTGATTTTAAAGTCATTTTCCAGATTTGAAAATTTTAAATTTTAGCCCTAATTTTGATCTTTTTGTCCCTAAGCCTAATTCGTGCCAATATGGATATAAAAATTCATCTATTAGTGCGTACTATCTATTTCTGATAATCATTGATTGGTTTGGAGATCATTTTGAGGATTGAGTTGATTGAAAGCTTATCGGAGTGCAGTTTTGGCATTGAGGTATGTTTGACTAACCTTTTGGGACTAGATTTGAGTTATTAAGCATGTTTATGTGGAAAATTTGAGATCTAGACTGATTCATGAGTAATTGTATTGATATGATGGAATATTGATGGAATTGTGATTCCAGTTGAGCCGAATTATGAGTAAATTCTAATCCTATCAATAAATAGAGATGATATCTTATGAATTGAGATAATATGGGATAATAATGCAATAATATGAGACTTATGATAATATTTGGGTGATTTTGCAGTAATTGATGATTGCTGAGATACTTTCGAGGTTTATGTGTATAATTTGGAATGAGTGAGGTGCTATATTATGTTATGCTTTTAATTAAGGTCTGATATTGTTTGGTATGCTAGGTTATTGATATAAGTACAATGATTTGATACATATTGATGGTTTGGGCACTAGCTGTAACACTTGATATTATTCTTTATGATTATATGACCATATGAGATTCATGGATCAGTATTCTTATTAAGATGCCATTTTATATATACGTATGCATATCTAGATTGTATCATTAACATGCATTTATCGCTCATTGCTTTGTATCACTCCTTGACCTAGGTAGGTGGTAAGATTGAGATATTGTGATATTCCTTGACCACGAGCAGGTGGCAAGGTGAGATACTGTAAAACCCCTTAACCATGGGCAGGTGACAAGGTTGTGACACTGGTATACCACTTGATCATGGGAAGGTGGCAAGGTTAAGACATAGTGACATTTCTTGACCACGAGCAGGTGGCAAGGCTGTGAGAATTTGGTTTATGATATGTTGAGTTCATGCATCATATTAAAATCTTTCATTATATGGTACCATGGGTTATTATGGATATCTTATCTTACCATTATGTATATATTAATGGTGTATTAAACTTTTTGATGCAGGTGATATGATTCTTCGTTATTGCATACTTGCTCGACTTCTCTTACCGAGTTGGTTGAACCTACTAGTTACATTTTGATGTACTGATCCCTGCTTTGTTTTCTCTATGTAGATCCAACACAAGGACCCGCACAAGATAGTTGATTCACTCTAGTTTATATGTTTTATACCTATCCAGATCTTACCGGTAGGACTCAGCCTTCGAGTCACCTGGGATCTTTTGAATTTTCTTTGTTGCTTCTTTTTAGACTTCTTATCAGATATTTTCAGCTTTGTATTTCATTTGAGATAGTTGTATTTACTCTATTGCACTACTTTAGATGCTCTTGTACTCATGACTCCAAGTTTTGGGGATTTCTTATGGTATATTGTGATGGTTTTTGGTTTATTTTATCTTTCTTTAGTCGCAATTCGATTTTCGATTGTGACATGGCTGTGGTTATTTTTATTTTGAAGTTGTGGCAACACTATATTTATGCAGTTCATTGTGAGAATTTCATGGATCACCAGAGTTTGTAGTACATTTTCAGCCAAAGAGACTTGAATTTCAAGAAAGAAAAGTGGATTGAGTTTCTAAAGGATTATAATTTTACCATTTGGGAAAGGCTAATATAGTGGCCAATGTATTTGGTAGGAAGGCTTCTAGCATTGGGAGTGTTACAACTTTCGGTGTAGAGGAGAGACCTTTGGCTAGTTATGTTTAAAGGCTAGCTAATAGGTTGGTATGATTGCATATTTTAGATAAGGATGATACTAACTTTCATTGAGGCTTGATCTTCGTTGATGGATCAGGTTCATGCTCAGTAGTTTGAGGATAAAAAGTTGTGTCTCATTCAAGACAAAATGATTAGAGATGAGTCTAATGAAGTGGTACTTCACTCTAAGGATGTTTTGAGGATTGGGAGTGGAACTTGTGTACCTTAGGTAAGCGACTTGATTAGATTGATTCTTGAGGAGTTTCATTATAACCATTATCCTATGCATCCCGGGGGAAGTGAAATTGTATGATAACTCGAGCCAACATTTTTAGTATGATGGCATAAATAGGGATATCTTTGAGTTAGTGTTGAAATGTTTGACTAATCAACGGGTGAAGTGTGAGCACCAAAGTCTCGGTAGTAGATTTCAGAGGATGCCCGTTCCTATATAGGTGTGAGAGCAGATTACTATGAATTTTTTGATAGGATCACCCATTACTGTGGTTGTATATGATTCTATTTGGGTTGTTATAGGTCACTTGACTAAGTCTGCTTGTTTCATTCTAGCTAAGGTCAAGTATATAATAGAGAAGTTGAATCATCTTAACTTTATGCAGTGCATGTTTCCATTGTTTCTGACCAAGATCATTGTCTATTTCTCTCCTTTGAAAGGCATTACAACATAGGTTAGGTAATCGGTTGGATATGATTACAACATTTCACCCCAGATGCATGATCAATATGAGAAGGCCATTCAAGTGTTAGAGAATATGTTTCGAGTGTGTGTGATTGATTTTGGTGCCCAATAGGATCAACATTTTTCTTTAGTTGAATTTTCCTACAACAAAGATCACCATTCCAGCATTGAAATGGCTCCTTTTGAGGCTTTGTGTGGCTAGAGGTTTAGATCACTCATCTATTAGTTTGATTCAGTTGTGGTGAATACCCTAGACACAGGTTTGTTTAGAGATGCTATGGAGTAGGTATGATTGAATTAAGAGTCAATTGTTGACCGCACAATCACCAAAAGAGTTATGTTGATAGAAGGGTTCAACCTTTGAGTTTATGGAGGTTAATTAGTGTAGTTGAATATAGCATGCAAGAAAGCAATTACGAGGTTTGGGAAGAATGACAAGTCCAACCGTAGATTCATTGATCTTTTTGAGATTTTGAGTTGGCTGGGAGTTATTGCCTGTAGACTTGGTTTGCCACCTAGTTTATTATTTGTTCATTTAGTATTCCATATTTCGATGTTGTGGCATTACAAATCTCATGTGATTTCACTTGACTTTGTAGAGTTGACTCCAGATATGATCTATGAGGAGAAGTAGTGGCTATAGAAGATAGATAGATCCGGAAGCTCAGGAGAAAGGATACTATATTTGCGAAGGTTCAATAGAAATATCAGCTCATCGAAGATGCAACATGGGAGACAGAGTAAGACTTGCAGGCTCGTTATTCTCGTCACTTTAAGGCTTGGGTTTAATTTATGTTATTCTATTCTATATAAAAATCAAAGACAATAGAGACATGTAAACTTTCTTCCAAATCTTTAGTTATAATATAGGCTTGTACATGTGACACCGATTGAAATTCCCCACATGTGCCTTGGAATTCGCCATAATTGTAATTTTCATATATCTTAAAATTCGTGCGTGATACCAAAAATCTAACTTTGTATTCTCGGTTAGGGAAAAAATTGAGTGAAAAATGGGTATAACCCAAAATTTTGAAGACCCGTAGGAAAAAATAATTTTTACTAATTTTCTATTTCTAATGTGCATCCGCGACCAGGTTGCAATGCAGATTGGGCGTGGATCAACACAAAACTGCCTTTACGATGGGTCTGCATTGTGGATTAGACGTTTTTCCTTACTTTTTCTATTCTATCCAAGGGCATTGGGGTCATAGCCCCATGCCCACTTAACCGCGAAATCACCTATACTTACCCATTTTTCAACTCTATATCACTCTAAACCCTCTCAAAAACCTCTCTAAGACTTTACCAAATATCTCATTCCAACTCAAGCTTAATTTTGGGACTCAAGAATTCAATCCAAGCTTTAAGTTTCCTTCAAGCTCATCTCAAGAAAACCCATGTTTAAGGTATGTGGCTTTCATCCATTGGGTCCTTTCTCCCATGGAGCCAAATCTTCCTTTTTATGAAAATTTCATGATTTCAAGTTGTATTACTTTTGTGTATCTCTTATTATGAAATATTGGCATGAGTTATGTTGGGGTTTTACCAAGTATTGTTGATTATGTGTGAATCTCTATTTTTAAACATATACCATGAGTTGATCTTTGTCTATTGAGACTACACATGATTTAAGCAATGAGAGTTATATGAACTATGATAAACTTTTGAGATAGGTTTCATAATACCCAATTCGGGGTTTTACTACAATGTTGGTGGGTTATTTTTGAATTGATTTACTCATCTTGTTATACTCTCAAGTTGCATGATTTTAAATAAGTATCATATGCCCACCAAGTGTTTGATGAAATGACATGACAAGAATTCTCAAGTTATTTACATGATTTACAAGTCAAGTGATTTCAAGATAATTATGGGCTTTCAAGCATGTAGTAAATTCATGAAATTATCTATGATTTTGTAAGTTATAAGTTGAGACCTATTTCACGATTTCTACCTCTTGTGAGCCATTAAACTGAGGGTTCAAGTATGATTATTTACTCTCATGTTCAAGTTAGGGTCACAATTAGAGGTCAAGCATGATTCAAGAGCTTCTCATGTCATGTTATCATTTTTCTTACAAGTTATACAAGCTATGATTATTTCAAGTATTCCAGGAAATTAGACTTAGCACCGATTGACGCTTAAGATGGGGGCTCAAATCAAGGGGTCGTTATAAAAAGTCTTTAGTCTGTAAGCTATGTGCCACCATAGGATTGTGATTAATACCTTTGCTATGCTAGTGGATCTATCTACTTCCTGTTATCATGTTTGGTTTACCTTGGCAAGTAGACCACACCTAGTCGGGAGGTGTCATGCCCGTCCACTTGACCGAGGAGGTGTCATGCCTTGGATTCCAAATTGTAGCTACTTTCTCTATGTTAGTTAAGGTCTCTTCCCACACGTGTATTATGTACTATACAAGTTGAATGGTTTACAGGAATCTTTTACTGCAAGTATTGATCATGCATGCTATATTGAGATTATACTTATCCATTGCCTATGATTATGCAATTTGACTATATTAGCCTATGTCTTATTGAATTGCATCCCGCATACTTAGTATATTCAAACGTACTAATGCATACTCTGTACATACATGCTATCACCACGTAGGGATCGGAGCTCCATTTGATCATCCTCTTCCACATGGCTAGAGCGATCCTTTGAAGCAAGCTTTGGTGAGTCCTCAATTCCGAGGACAACATCTATTCATTTCATGTTGTCTTGAAACTCTTTATTTATGTTGGACACTTATTATTATGAGGGTGAGCTCAGAGAGTGTCTTGGCCCCTACTCCATTCTAAATATAGAGGTGTTGTTAGGTATTATGTGTTTATGCTTTCAAGCTTGACTCTTCTTATATTGCTATGTTATGAAAGATTTCCCTTAGTCACTGTTTCCCTTGATTCTTGTTTATGTCTAATTCACTTCCACAACTAAGGATGTGTGCATGTTATGATCAAGAGGCTTGTTTAGGTTTTCTTCGAACTTTTCATTTGCAGTGTCACATCCAGGCCCTAGGTTTGGGCCATGACAAGCTTAGTATCAGAGCACTAGGTTGTTAATGGTCCTCAAAATCCAACACACCGCGGCGATTAGAGTCTTATTCATGGTTGTAAAGCGCGCCACAATTGTGAATGGGAGGGTATGAGGCGTTTTAAGAAATATTTCACTTCTTCATAGTCTATATCATGCTTTAGATGTAAGTGTAAGGCTTTTACCCTAATTAAAGCTCTTTGATCTTCTAGATCATGCCGATTCCAAGAGGGAGACTAAGGAGAGCTCGTACACCCAAGGGGCAATCGGTCCCTCCCGCTCCTCAAGCTCCTCAAGATGGAGGGGTAGCCCAAGATGAGGTCCGAGATGCTATTACAATGTTGACTCATGCTATGAAGAACCAATTGAACCAAGGGGCCCAAGCCCCTCATTCACCTACCCTGGCCTCAAGGGTGAGGGATTTTTTAAGAATGAATCCACCAAAGTTCCACGAGTCCAAGGTGGATGAGGACCCATAAGAGTTCATAGATGAGGTGTATAAGGTGCTATCCATCATGGGGGTCAATTGGGAGGAAAAAGCAGAGTTGGAGGCCTAGCAACTCAAGGGGGTAGCTCAAATTTGGTTTAAATAATGAAAGTTGGAGAAGGGTAATGATAATGCTATCCTTTAGGAAGAGGTCAAAGCCACATTCCTTAACCAGTTCTTTCCTATCGACTAAGGGAGGGTACGATGATGGATTTTATGAACAAGCAAGGTTCCATAAGTGTGAGGGAGTATACCCTCAAGTTCAACAATATCTCCAAGTATGCTCCACAATTAGTTGCCGAACCTAGATCAAGGATGAAAAATTTATGTCAGGAGTGTTCGGCTTGGCTAATGAAGAGTGTTGTACTGCCATGCTAGTAGGTGATATGGATTTGTCTTGGCTCATGACATATGCCAAGCAACTAAAGGGGGAAAAGCTTAGAAAGAGAAGGAATGGTGAGTCCAAAAAGGCTTGATATTGAAGGTGGTTTCCAAGGTTCTAAGGGTGGCCGGTTTCCTCAAGGCCACAAGTTTCAAGGTCAAGGGTCATCCAATACTTCTAATAAGAGGTTTGCCAATGATAGGGTGTATAACCCAAGATTCCAAGGTGGTAATGAAGGAATGTCAAATCTTAGGTGCCCCAGGTGTGAAAAGAATCATAGTGATCTATGTTTGAGGAATTCTAATGCTTGCTTTAGTTGCGGTGAAGTGGGTCACAAGGTAGTTGATTGTCCACATGCTTAAAACAAGGGTGCAGATGGTCGCCCTCATAGCCAAGGTGCTAATGTGGGTCAAAGGGGAAGAGGAGTCCAACAAGGAGGTGCTCCAATGCAAAATAGGTTCCATGCTCTCCAAGGAAGGCAAGGAATTGATGAGGTGTCCGATGTTGATACTAGTATGTTAAAAGTTTTTAATTTTGATATACATGCTTTGATAGACTCGGGTGCCACTCTTTCTTTCATTACTCTTTTTGTTGGCAAAAATCTTCATGTGTGTCCCTAATTGTTATGCAAACCTTATAAAATGTCTACCCCCCCCCCCCGTTGCTGAGTCCATTGTTGCTAAAAGAGACCATAGAAATTGTCCCCTGTTCATATTGCATAAAGTCTTACGATGTGATTTTGTTGAACTTGATATGGTAGATTTTGATATTATTCTTGGGATGGATTAGTTACATGCATATTATGCCTCCATTGATTATAGAACCCATAGGGTGAAACTCCAATTCCCTAATGAGCCCATCCTTAAGTGGGAAAGTCATAATGTGGTGGTCAAGGGTAGTTTCATTTCTTGTCTTAAAGCCCAAAAGTTGATTTCTAAGGGTTGTCTTTATCATCTAGTGAGGGTTAGGGATGTGGAATCTAAAGTCCTTCCTATTGAGTCAGTTTCGGGGGTCAATGATTTTCTTGATGTCTTTTCCGATGAGCTTCCTGGTGTTCCTCCCAAAAGGGAAATAAACTTTTGTATAGACCTCCTTCCCGATACTTAACGCATTTCTCTTCCCCTTTACCGTATGGCCCCTGCGGAATTGAAGGAGTTAAAAGATCAATTGAGGGATTTATTGGAAAAGGGTTTCATAAGGCCCCGCAAGTCACCTTGGGGTGTACAAATGTTGTTTGTGAAGAAAAAGGATGGTTCCCTTAGAATGTGCATTGATTACTGGCAACTTAATAGAGTCACCATAAAGAACAAGTACCCTTTACCAAGGATTGATGACGTTTTTGATCAACTTCAAGGGGATAGTCACTTTTCTAAGATTGATTTTCGGTTTGGATATCACCACGTGAAAGTTAGGGAGTGTGATATTCACAAGACGACTTTTCGGACCAAGTATGGGCACTTTGAGTTTGTGGTAATGTCCTTTGGGTTGACTAATGCACCGGCTATGTTTATGAGTCTCATGAATAGGGTCTTTAATCCCTACCTTGATAAGTGTTGTTGATTCCTACGTGTAGAGCTTCTTCCCCTATGCTGCCTATTAACGCTAGTAAAGTAGGATTGAGCCATAATCGTGGTGGTCTTTATTGATGATATCTTGATTTATTCCATTAGTGAGGAAGAGCATGTGAATCACTTAAGGGTGGTGTTGCAAATTTTGAGGGATGAGAGGTTGTATGTTAAATATGAAAAATGTGAGGTTTGGTTGAAAGAGGTTGTGTTTTTGGGGGATATGGTGTCGGGTGATGGAATTAAGGTGGACCCTAAGTAGATAGAAGTGATAAAAAAATTGGCCTAGACCCTTGACTCCGTCGGATAGTAGGAGTTTCTTGGGTTTAGCGGGTTACTACAAGAGGTTTGTGAATGGATTTTGTTCTATTGCTTCTCTTATGACAAAGTTAACCCAAAAGAAGGCAAAGTTCGTGTGGACTGATGAATGTGAAAAGAGTTTCCAAAATTTGAAAGATAAGTTTGTCTCTGCTCCCATCATCTCTATCGGAAGGGTTGGAAGGATTTGTGGTGTATTGTGATACCTCAAGAATTGGTTTGGGTTGTGTTTTGATGCAAAATCGTAAAGCGATAGCATATGCCTAGGAAACTTAAGATGCATGATAAAAATTATCCCACCTGTGATCTTGAATCGGCGGTCGTGGTGTTTGCTTTGAAAATATGGCGTCATTACTTGTATGGAGTTCATGTTGATGTGTTTACCAACCATAAGAGTCTCCAATATGTGTTCACCCAAAAGGATCTTAACTTGAGACAAAGAAGGTGGTTCGAGCTCCTTAAAGATTATGATATGAGTGTGGGTTATCATCCCAGCAAAGCTAATATTGTGGTCGATGCTCTAAGTAGAGTGTCCATGGGTAGCCTAGCTCACATTGATCATAGTGGAAAAGAGGTGGCTAGAGACGTTTATCGGTTGGCTAGATCTGGGGTTAGGTTGGGTGAAGTTGAAAATGGTAGTGTAATAGTTGTTGATGGTTCTAAATTTCTTTATTGAGAAGGTAAAAGCAAAACAAGATCTTGACCCTGATTCGATCAATAATTGGATTTTTGTCTAGAGAAAAGTTCAGTGACATGGATTCCCAGCCCAATTCGGTCGGTCGGTTGGCCACCTAACAGATAAAGGTCTTGGTGAGAGATAGTAAAATGGAGATTTTCTCCCAAGGGGGAGATGGTATCCTTAGGTACCAAGGTAGGTTGTGTGTGCCTAATGTTGACGACTTAAGGGAGTTGATTTTTCAGGAGGCTCATAATTCATCCTATTCTATATATTCACCCAGTTCCATAAAAATGTATAGAGACTTGAGAAGATGCATTGGTAAGGTGGTATGAAGAGAGATATTGCCAAATTCGTATTCGGATGTCGCCAACAAGTGAATGCCAAACATCAAGGCCAGATGGTCTAGCCCAAGAAATAGAAATTCCTGCATAGAAGTGGGAAGAGATCAACATGGATTTTGTGGTTGGGTTGCCAAATACTAGAAAACACTTTGACTCTATTTGAGTAGTTGTGGATATAATGACAAAGTCAACTCATTTTTTACCGGTCAAAACCACTTATGGTGCCGAAGATTATGCCAAGTTATATATACATGAATTGGTTATATTGCATGGAGTGCCTTTGTTTATCATTTTAGATCATGGTACTTAATTCACTTCTCACTTTTGGAGGTCCTTCCAAAGAGGTCTTGGTACTAAGGTTAAGCTTAGCACGACTTTTCAACCTCAAACGAATGGCCAAGCCAAAAGAAATATCTAAACTCCTGAGGATATGCTTAGGGATTGTATTTTGGAGTTTGAGGGCAGTTGGGATGAACATCTTCCACTTATCGAATTTACCTGCAATAATAGCCACCACTCAAGCATTGGTATGACTCCCTTTGAACCTTATTATGGTAGGCATTGTAGATCCCCGGTTGGGTGGTTTGATGTGGGAGAGATGGAATTGCTAGGGCTAGATTTGGTTATGGAAGCCTTGGAGAAGGTGAGGTTGATAATGGAGAGATTGAAAACAACCCAAAGTAGACAAAGTCCTACTTCGATATGAGAAGGAGAGATCTTGAGTTTACGGTTGGTGAATGGGTTTACATGAAGGTCTCACCCAAGAAGGGTGTGGTCCGATTTGGCAAGAAAGGAAAATTAGGCCCAAGGTTTATGGGTTCTTATAGAATTTTGAGAAGTGTTGGTAAAGTTGCATATGAGTTGGAGTTGCCTATGGAGATGAATATGGTTCATCCGGTCTTCCATATATCCATATTGAGAAAGTGTATGGGTCACCCAAGTGCTATAGTGCCTTTAGAAGTTGTGGGTGTGGTAGAGGATAATTTGACCTATGAGGAGGTCCCGATGGAGATTTTGGATAGGTAAGTAAAGCGATTGAGAAACAAAGATGTAGCATATGTCAAATCCTTTGGAGAAATCAACAAGTTGAAAGTGCCACATGGGAAGATGAGGCGGACATGAAAAAAGCGAAAGCCATATCTCTTCTACTCTAATCAAGCTGAAGGTAATAATTTAAGTCTCCTACATGATTTCAAGTCTTTAGTTTCAACCCTCATGTCATTTTGCATGCATTCATGTTTATGGTAATAAGTTTATGGTGATTTTTGACATTCATGTTGAGATTTTTGAAAAATGATAATAAGTTTATGGCGATTATTGACATTCATGTTTATGGTAATAAGTGTATGGTGATTTTTGACATGTGCCTTAGAATGCCCCATAATTGTAATTTCTATATATCTCAAAATTTGTGCGTGATAATGAAAATCTGACTTTGTATTCTTGATCGAAGGGTAAAATTGAGCGAGAAATTATACAACCTAAATTTTTGAAGACCCGTAGCAAAAAATAATTTTCGCCAATTTTGTATTTCCAATGTGCATTCGCGACCAGGCCGCGATGCGGACTGGGCGCGAATCAACACAAAACTGCCTCTGTGATGGGTTCGCATCGCGGACTAGATGCAGACTAGTGGTAGTTTTCCCTTACTTTTTCTCTTCCATCCAAGGGCATTGGGGTCATAGCCCCATGCCCACTTAAACGTGAAATCACCCATAATTAGTCATTTTTCAACTCTATATCACTCTAAATGCTCTAAAAAACCTCTCCAAGACGTTACCGAATATCTCATTCCAATTCAAGCTTAATTTTAGGACTCAAGAATTCAATACGAGCTTCAATATTTCTTCAAGCTCATCTCAAGAAAACACAAGTTTAAGGTATATGGCTTTCATCCATTGGGTCTTTTCACGCATGGAGCCAAATCTTCCTTTTTATGAAAATTGCATAATTTCAAGTTGTGTTACTTATGGGTATCTCTTATGATGAAATATGAGCATGAGTTATGTTAGGATTTTACCAAGTATTGTTGATTATGTATGAATATCTATTTCTAAACTTATACCATGAGTTGATCTTTGTCTATTGAAACTATGTATGATTTGAGCTATGAAAGCTATGAACTATGATAAACTTTGGATTTCATGATATCCAATTTGGGGTTTTACTACAATATTGGTGGGTTGATTATGAATTGATTTACTCATCTTGTTATACTCTTGCGTTGCATGATTTTGAATAAGTATGATATGCCCATCAAGTGTTTGATAAAATGACATGACAAGAATTCTCAAGTTATTTAAATTATTTACAAGTCAAGTGATTTCAAGATGATTATAGGCTTTCAAGCTATTTTAAATTTATGAAATTATCTATGATTTTACAAGTTGCAAGTTGAGCCCTATTTCACGATTTCTACCTCTTGTAAGTCATTCATGTTAAAGCAAGGGTTCAAGTATGATTATTTACTCTCATGATCAAGTTTGGATCACAATTAAAGGTCAATCATGATTCAAGAGATACTCATGTCATGTTATCATGTTTCTTACAATTTATACAAGCTATGATTATTTCAAGTATTCCATGGGACTAGATTTAGCACCAATTAAGACTTAAGATAGGGGCTCGAATCAAGGGGTCTTATGTGCCACCATAGGATTATGATTGCTACCCTTGCAATGCTAATGGATGCATCTAGTTCATGTTATCATGTTTGGTTTACCTTGGCAAGTAGACCATACCTAGCCGGGGGGTGTCATACCTGTCCACCTGACCAGGGGGTGTCATGCCTTAGATTCCCAGTTGTAGCTACTTGGTCTATGTCAATTAAGGTCTCCTCCCACACTTGTATTATGTACTATGCAAGTTTAATGATTTACAAGCATGTTTTACTGCAATCATTGATCATGCATGTCATATTGAGATTATACTTATCCATTGCCTATGATTATGCATTTTAACTATATTGGCCTATGTCTTGTTGCTCTACATCCCGCATACTTAGTACATTTATATGTACTACATATACTTTATACCTACATGATATCACTATGTAGGGACCAGAGTTCCATTTGATCATCTTTCTCGACGTGACTAGAGCGATACTTTAAAGAAAGCTTTGGTGAGTCCTCAACTCCAGGGACAACATCTATTCATTTCATGCTATCTTGAAACTCTTTATTTATATTGAACACTTGTTATTATGAGGGTGATCCCAAGGAGTGTCTTGGCCCCCGCTCCATTCTAAATGAAGAGGTGTTGTTGGATGTTATGTGTTTATGCTTTCAAGCTTGACTCTTCATGTGTTGCTATGTTATGAAAGATTTCTCTTAGTCCCGTTTCTCTTTTTATCAAATGATTCTTGTTTATGTCTAATTTACTTCCACAGCCAAAGATGTGTGCATGTTACGATCTAGAAGCTTGTTTGGGTTGTCTTCGGATTTCTCATTCGCGGTGTCACGTCTAGGTCATAGACTTGGGTCATGATAGGCTTGGTATTATAGCACTAGGTTATTAATGGTCCTTGAAATCCAACACACAGCATCGATTAGATTCTTATTCATGGTTGTGAAGCACGCTACTATGGATGGGAGGCTATGAGGCATTTTAAGAAATGTTTCACTTATTCATAGTCTATATCGTGCTTTAGATGTAAGTAAGGCTTTTCGCTAACGAATTCTCTTTGCTCTTTTAGATCATGTCGATTCCAAGAGGAAGATTAAGGAGAGCCCATACACCCGAGGAGCAATCGACCCCTCCCACTCCTCAAGCTCCTCAAGATGGAGGGGTGGCCCAAGATGAGTTCCGAGATGCTATTACAATGTTGGCTCATGCTATGGCCAACCAATTGAACTAAGGGGCCCAAGCCCCTCATGCTCCTGCTCCGGCCTCAAGGGTGAGGTATTTTTCAAGAATGAATCCACTGGTGTTCCATGGGTCCAAGGAGGATGCGGACCCCCAAGAGTTCACTGATGAGGTGTATGAGGGCTCATTATTCTCGTCACTTTAAGGCTTGGGTTTACTTTATGTTATTCTATTCTATTTGAAAATCAAAGACAATAGAGACATGTAAACTTTCTTCCAAATCTTTACTTGTAATATAGGCTTGTACATGTAACACTAGTCTTGTGATGATTTTAGACTTGTAAATCTTTTCCTTATGTTATTATCCTTTACTAGATTTATTTCTATCGTTTTATTTCCTCTTTGATGTGTTACGTCAAGTCTTAGGTTAACTTGTTTGATGGGTTAAGGCAAGTTTCATCACATCAGATACCGGATCGTCACATTAGCTACGAAAGCTTACTATAGCAAAATATTTGTTGCTATATAATTTTAACTATATATTGCCACAAACTTTTATAACTTGAAGCAAAAATATTTATTTAGCTACATCATTTCGTTTTAAATAATTTTTTGTAGCTAAAGAGTTACTATTACTACAATACCTTTTATGGTCTAGCAAAATCTTATGACCAGCTTGTAACAATAAAGTTGTAGCTATTTAGATACTTATTGCCAAAGTTAGTAATCATAACAAAAATGAGGAATTATCTTTGCCAATTTAATTTTTGAAGTTAAGAAATTTATGAATTTGTAGATAGTTATAGAATTTAAACTTATTTATTTTTTTGCTATTACTAAATAATAGTCATGATTTTTATATCATAGTTTAAGTCAGGTAGCTAAAAGTACATTGTGTGGTAACACATACTACTAGTATTAGAAACTATACAAATGATATAAAATTCTTGATATAGGAAGAAAAAGCCAAACAGCCCAGCACAGCTGATGAAGTCTGTATATATTTTAATCTAGTAAAACTGATACATATATTATCACAAGAAACTGTGACTCCATAATAGACAAGACGAATATTGTCATTGTACTAATCTATTTCAATAAGTAAAATGAATCCAAAACTTTTGGTATGATATATGGATCATGGGTAGCCATAAGGTCCAGGACCATAGGGTCTGTAGCCATGGTAGGCGTATGCCCTTTCTCTGTAACTGTTATTAGTAAGAGCACAACAGCCAATAGAGTAAATAATAGAGAGAATAATGAAGATGAGAAGACTTATAACAGAGGAATGTCTGGTATAAGTCTTGAGATCATCAAACACAGATTTCTTGCATGAATTGCAGCTGTAACACATTTTATCCTGTTCGTTGCTCCAAGCCTTGCAGTCAGCATCTCCTTCTACTGCCCCTGCGTTCGGCACTATCCAAGTCGAAGCATTTTGGAACACAAAGTTGCAGTACCTCGGCGGTTTGCAACAACCAGACTGATAAAAAAAGTGACGTGATTGTGTTAATATTTTCTTCTATACACTTCCTCCTTTTAAATAAAACAAATCACTTTCTTTTTTGTTTGTTTTCAAGAAATGACCTTCCAACACTTTCATTTCAAGTTTTCACATCGTATATTCACAATATTTTAGTATATTTGACATAATTTTAATTTAATCATAAGATTAAAAGTTTTTTTTTCCTAAACTTCATGCTAAGTTAAACTAGATCATTCTTTTCCAAAATGGCGGGAGTATATAATTAATCACACTACTAAAAATACATCTTCCACGAACCATGCCAACCTTTGATTTGAGCAGAAAATATATAAGTTTGAGCATACTTCCGCTCAACATTTTCTCAAAATATCTCATATAGTCGTTAAAATAAGGATGTAAATGTCTTTAGAAAGTTATTCAGTATTATTTTATAACTTAAAAGTCATTCAATATTTATATTTGTCATCCAACCAATCTAAGTTGTCATATTCTCTTTGTGAATATTATGCAACATTGGTTGGATATGAAATATGAATAGTTGATAATATTTTTGATTATGAGAAGTAACGAAAATTGTCGTTATTACCCAACAAAGATATCATCTCAAATGACTATTTCTGGTGTGTAATAAAAAGTAACCGTTACCAACTAATACTCACAAATATAAAGAGCAAACCTGAATCTTGGGGAGCTTATTTCTGTAATAATCTTCATTTCTGTCGCTGGGAATGTATTGACAAATTTTAGCATCAATCATACAACTCTTGATCTTATCCCAGTGGCGTTCATCAGGCACATTCTTTTTCATCCAATTTGAGTATTGTTCAAACGTTTCTTCCCATTCACCTTTTTGGTGATTTTTCTCATCTATATGAGACAATGTGAAAAAGATGTTGAATGTTGAGTAAATAATCATCCCTACAATAACCATAAAGAGCAAGAATAAATATATCCACAACAAAAATGAGACATGGCACGCTGCCCCTACAATTCCCATCAATGAAATCACCAAAAGGACTATCCCTACTATCATCATAGGCTTTTGAATAACTTGCTGGCACGTGCTGATATTTGCGTTATTACCCAACGATAACGACAACGACAACGACAATAATATCAGCAATGCCGCAGCTATCAACGTGATAAAATTAAGCAATGTGATGAAACAATTGCTGCATCGAAACATTTTTGCAACTTATATAATTTTTCTTTCTTTCTTTCTTTCTTTATTATTGTTCTCTTTCGGAACCTGAGAAAAGAAGAAATACATATGTTATCTAGAGGATCAACAGAATTAAGTAAAACCCCATAAGTCTGATCACAATTTCTTTTTCTAACTTTTCACATGTATGTTTGGTGAATATGGGTAAATGGAAGACGAGTGGTTGATCGGGGATGGAAGAGAGAAATGGACGCCAAAGAGGAGGTTTACTTACCTCTCATATTGTACAAATATATATACGGACCAAAAAAATTATACTCAACTCGAAATTTTATAGAGTTCTAAGCCAAAAAAAAAAAAGAAAAAAAAATATTGCTAAAAATTTCAAAACAGCAACGAAATAAAGATTGAAATCAAAAAGGAAAAGACATAGGAGTGAAACTTATCACTGCGCCACTTACGACATTGACGGAGTGAAAAGTAGGCTACGTGCAGCCTTTGTAGGGCACAAGACCTGCAGAAACCTTCCTACAACAACAACATACCCAGTGGAATCCCACAAGTAGGGTCTGAGGAGGGTAGTTTGTACGCAGACCTTACCACTACCTCATAGAGGTAGAGAGGCTGTTTCCTAAAACCCTCATCGCAAAACCCATAAGCAGAAATAGCAGGATCCGAATCTGAGGCCTCGCCTTGATTGATTCCCTCAGCGATAACTTACTGAATCATTGAATCCGAACAGGCTCTCCGGCGGACACCACCGGCGACGGGGAAACCCCCAAGTCGCAGTTCAGTATCCCCGGAGTTCGCGAGTATCTCCAAAGAAGTAGCTCGTTGGTGCCTTCACCGGCGCCGTAGGTCGTCTGGGAGGCTCGCCGGGTTTTTGTAATGCGACAACAGGCTCGGCGACGTCACACAGACACCGACGTCACCGGGAATACTCAGATTTCCGGCTAAGTCGAAGCTGTCGTCGCCAGGAGTTTAACAGAGTTGCCGAGACACCTACTACAAGCGCCGGCAACGAATCCGAACAGCGGGAGAACAGAGTCTCCGATCCCGCAAGGGTTCGCCAGCGCTCGAGTCAGTGACAAACTTTCCGGCAAGAGCGTCGCGAACCCTTGCCGGAAACGCGTTCACAGGCAGACGGAAAATGCAGAGAGCGTATGAGAGAGAAGAGAGGATTAATACCTTCAATTCTTAGTAGACCATAATAGTATTAATACCTTCCTGTTTCCTTTATTTTCATTATTTTTCCTTTCCCCTTCCCCTTCGCATTCTTTTATCTTAATTTTTGTAATTTTTTAATTTTTTTTAACTTGTGTATTTATTAAATTATGTGTTTTAAATGATTCGTTTTGACACTCAATTTTAGTTCAATATTTTTAAAAATTTATATTATTTATATTTCTATTTATTAAATACTTTAAAATGCTTTTTTTTTTGTAATTTCAGAATAATTTATCGATAGTTACTCTTATTTTTAAAATATTAGAATTTTAATTAGTTTATTTTGAATTTTAATTTTTAAATTTTCATCATAGTCAAAAATATTAATTTAATTTTATGAAATTATTATTTTGTATTGAATTTGATTTTTTATATCATTGGTTATATTTGTTCATATTCATTTTAGTAGTTTTAACACAATCTACTAATATTTTTTGTTCAGATAAACATTAGGAAAAGCACACAAAATAGACCCAATGTAAAATTATTTACTCTTAATGGACCTATACCCAAACTATTTACCTTCTTGCCCTACTTTCATCTTTTTAATTTGCCCTAACATCATGCTGGTGTCAGACACCCACCAATGCTCCGGCAAACAACCTTCCTCACCCTCATCGTTATCCTGCAAATAATACCCATGCCAACCACCAAATAAACCACCATCGCACCACCATATAGCAACTGACAACAACACCAAACCAGTCCACCACCATATTCAAAGCACCCCACATGAAATAAACCCAAATCCCCTTCACAGAAGCCCTACACATTTCAATCCCAAAGATACCACACACCCTACGCCGGTAAAACGCGCAACTCCAAACTCACACCATTGGAGTAGACTAACCGCCGCTGGAAATGGAAATAAGCAACCGTGCAACTCTGGCGAGCATCATGTTGGAAAAATCATATGCACAGCGGAAGCATCTAAGGATCATAATGCTTACATGAATAATAGATAGTACACATGTTTGTGCTAGAACACATATAATCATATTAGAACAAATAAACATTATAAAATATAATTAGACAAATACCTCTTGAAGCATGAGAATATACCTTCAAGCGAATCCACAAGTTAGACTGCAGTTCTGCGGTCTTCTACTGTGATCCCAAGTTCACATCCAAATACTCTCAATACTTGGATGGGCAAGCATTGTATAGAAAACCTAATTCCTTTTCTCTAATTTTCTAGATTAGGAAAACCTCTATTTATAGAGTACCTTTTCAAATCCAAAAGGAAGAAGGAAACCCACTTTTTTTTAAAAAAATAAGAAACTAATATGTGTCCTCCTTTTATTAGAAATAAAATTATGAATTCTAGTTAAATATGGGCACTAACGAACCACATAATTAATTACTGGGACTTGCTATTATGGAAATAATTCAAATAGGGCTCCCTATTATGGAAATAATTCAAGTAATTGTTTTGAATTATTCTTACCATAATAAATCACAAATTATTCACTAAAAAATTGTGATTGCACTCCTCTATTTATATTTTAAAATAATCCATAAAACACTTATGTAATTCCCCATGTTAAGGTTATAAATACTAATCAATAAATTAGATTACTGATAAATTTAATTTAAAGATTAATTTCCTTTAGAACATTGCTTAACTTATTTATGTGGCGAACTCATAAATTCACAAGAAAGATTCTGACATAATGAAAGCTTATAAGCTTATCAAAAAGGAACATCATCAATCTCTATATCGAGACATGGATTTCATTAACTAACTTATTGTTTCATCGATATATATTATTACCATCCAATCTACCAGGCATATTGACTCATCTCAGGATCTTGCTTTTTAATAATCTAAAATAATAATTAATATACAAATATCATAATAGTTATATCAGGATTGAGAATATAACTACATTTAATAGTTTAGAGAATATGTTCTTATTTGTCAGTCTGAAGGAATATCTCTACTTGGTCCCGTTCAATACATACAATATGTGCTAGCACAAGAAGTTGGAACTACACTGTTCTCATAATCAAGATAAATTAAGTATAATCGTTTGCTACAATCATGCTGATGGCTTGTGTAATGTCCATCTTAGATTGTAAACAAAAAATTTTATACTTACAAGAATCGATAATTTAATCCTCTATGTATAAGCTAAAACAGTATACACTAAATCATCTGCAATATAAGTAAACAGACACATAAACGATTATATGATCTATTAAAACTTTTATTAAAATTGAATAAATAATTTTCTGTAATAAATACTATATCTAAAATCATGGTTAATAACATATATACCATGATTAATAGTATATATCCGAACAATCTTCCACTTGGACTTTTAACTATGCATTTACAACTTTCACAAACAATCCTTTTCATATGACGTATCAAAAAGATCTTCTTACCAAGCTATTTTCCTATGCAATTTTGTCTAGTAGTCCTTAATCGTAACAATCGATTTCTTATTAGATCTCGAGGGGCCTTATCATAAACTCTCCAAGAGTGTACTTCCTTTTAGGAATTATATCATGTAATGTCTAAGAAATTATACAATAAATCAATCTTCATTACGATTCTCCCACTACAACTAAGTCACACTTCCATATTCTTAAGTAGTACTACTATAGTCACACTTCCATATTTTTAAGTCTTAATATTTTCCTCAAAATCTTTCGATAGTGAAATATTGATAACTTCTTCATGTAATGTTATTTAATTTGTTCAACATCACTCCCATTACTCGAGGTAATAAATTGTAATGACCCTCTGGGTCATTTTTATAATTTTGTAACTACTCTATTAATTTGAACTTCTGCATAGTGACCTCTAACCTTTTATGACTTATTGGGGCTATTAGAATGGTTGTGGGTGGTTTTGGTTGATAATTATCCGAGGTTGCAAGTTGACGAGGAGTTATAACTATAAAAATGAGATTTCTGATAAAACCCTAGCAAACAACCTCAAAATGGGATTCTGATGGTTTCATTAGATTTAGGATGACCCATTTAGGCTAGGAGGGCAGTTGGTCTGAGGATGGAGGGTCCCAATATGAAATATGAGCCAAACGTTGCAAAATGAGTTCAACCAGAAGCTAAAAAGGTTGTAAAAACCTAGCTAAACGCACTCAAAATGAAAATTTAATGGCGTGCTCAACTCTGGAACAATGAAAATAGTTTAAAATAACCCTTTGTCAGTTGAAGGGAGCATCCGGTTGCGTTTTGACCTCCTAAGTTCTTTTGGCTAAAATTAGCCGGAAAGAAGTAGGACCCTCATTTTTTTATAGGATAATCTATTGAAAATTTTGGATGCACCATTAGACTAGAATGTCAAAATCCCATGTGGTTGAGCTATTTGTTTGCATAAAATGGACATTAGATTGCTCGAGAATGTCCCCAGGAAGGTTTTTTTGAAATTGTTGGTGTGATATAGAATGTCAAAATCCATGTTGTTGAGCTATTTATTTGCATAAAATGGACATTAGACTGCTCGGGAATGTCCCAGGAAGGTTTTTGAAATGGCTGGTGAAACACTAGAGAATTTACCCTCCACACTCGCAGAAGTCCTCAAGAGCAGACCTTCGCGTTCACCGGGTCATGTTCGCATTTGTAGAGTGCATAAGGCAATGGCTTCTATAAATATCAGCTTTGCGACCAACAATTGTTTAAAACTTCAAACAAGCATAACTTTCACTCCGAAGCTCCATTTTTGACAATTCAAAAGACTATGTGACTCAGGATTTTGCAAAGAATGGCATAGTGAAGTTGGATTTTACGTATTTTAAGGTAAAATCACGGTTTTACCTGGTTATGTTCTTGGTATTTGTAAAAACTTTGCATTTTGATATCTCGGCCGATTCTTAATGGAATTAAGTGAAATTTGAGTCTAAAGTATTCTACGTCCTTAGAGGAACGTTGTGGTATGCTGGTATTCGCTAAATTTGGATGGTTGTTGTAAATTCTAATTGAGAAAGTTGTGAAAGAAATGTTTTCCCATTAATGATTTTAACTTCTATTTTGCGCCATTTTGCGATCTTCTGGGGTCCATTTTTAGTCAAAATTTAGGTTGTAAACTCAGGTTGTTATGGGAATCATTTTTAAGAGTTCTGTTTGGGATTTTGGGTATAGGCCCTATTTTTCTCATTTTAGGTCCAATTGATATCATTTCGCTCGTTTTCAAGATGTTACAACTGATGTGACCATGTTAACCTTGTGAACTGTATTTTTGATTGTTGAGCAGCATTGGGAAGTGATTCATAGGGGAAAGGGTTTGATGGATTGACATAAGACACAAGGAATCATCTTTCGGGTAGGCTAGGTTCTCTACACCTTAGACTAAGTTGAAATGCATGCCTATGTGAGCTAGAATGTGTAGAATTGTATTGTTTATGGGTTGAGATGTGTAATACATGTCATATATAGCTGGTTGTGTATCCATATGTGTTATGTATGATGGTATGGGAGCATAATTGTTGTATGGAGGTCTATTTTAGCTGAGCTCTGGCACTGTTAGACTATGAGAGGGCGTAAAAGGGTTAATTGGGCTGAGAGCAAGTGACAAGTACATACATTGAGATTGCTCTTACTTTTATGTGTGTGTGTCTTGAGACTACTAAAATATACTAGCTTATGAGGATGACAACTGGTTACATGCTACCTTATGCACTGATTCTAGTGTCTATAGCTGTTCTGAGTGCTTGTGGCTACTTTAATTGTGGTACAGTTGCCTGATTAACCATGATTCTGTGTTGTCTTATAGCTCATATGATCCTATATATCATTATTATCAAATTTGCACTTGTGTTACTGACTCATGACTGGAGAAACACACCATGTTCTATGAATGGGTATGGTCGTACTCCTAAGGGAGCTTTATGACTTATGATACAAGTCATGTTGCCACTGAGCCACTAGCAAGTTAGAGACGAGAGTATGAACCTGTTAGCAAGTTGTAGGTTATGACCTATGGGCTTCTCGAGATTGTCAGTGATAAGATACTAGCTATGTTGGTTAGTCCTGAGGACAGGTACCCTGTCTAGGGAAGGGTACTTTACCAGGACCAACACGTGGTTACCTTAGCTGGGATCTCTTATTGCAGCTGGGCTATAATATGATTGTGGTAGGTTACATCCTTCTGATTGTCTACCCTCTTGGGCCTTAGCTTAGGTTACACCGACACTGCCCTATAAGTTGTTTTACATAGAAAAAGGATTAGGTAAGGGCCGAATATAGGCTAATGCCATGAGATAGACATATGTCCAAAGTTAACTCACATCTATATGAGTGGGTGTAGCTTGATGCTACTGAGATATGTTGGATATGAGTCTGGTTGTTGATTATATGCCATACTTTTGCTTAATTCTAGTACAGACATAACCTTACTAGGTTGAGTTGTGTGGCTACCTACATTATGATTGTTGTTGCCTATGTTTACTCTGGGCACTTGTGATCTGTTATATATACACTGCGATTGAAACGCCTCAAAATGGCCCAAAAATATGTTTTAAAAATGTCTATAATTGTAATTTTCACATATCTCAAAGTCCATGTGTAATATCAAAAATTAAACTTCATATTCTCGATCAGGGGGCAAAATTGAATGGGAAATGGGTATAACCCCGATTTTAGAAGACCCATAGCAAAAAATAATTTTTGCAAAATTTCCTTATCTAGTGTATGTCCGCGCCCTGCACGCGACGCGCCAGGAGCATGGAGCAGTACAAACTGGGCCTGCGCGATGGGACCACATTGCGGACCTGACATGGACCGGGAGCCGCACAGCACATAGCTGGAAGTCAGAGGGCCCATACTACCTGCCTAACCATCCTGTGTATTCGATCTAGTGCTCTCACTTGCCCCCAAGGGGCCAGAAGAAGATACCCAATGTTCAGGGTAGAAAGCCAGGGTTTGGTACTTTGACGAGCTGGCCGCCGAGAGGTGTTAGATTTTCCTCAATTTTTCAATTCAGCCCAAGGGCATTGGGGTCATAGCTCCATGCCCACTTATGCATGAAAACACCTATACTTAACCATTTTCAACTCTATATCACTCAAGACCCTCTCAAAACCCTCTCCAAGACTTAACCAATATCTCATTCAAATTCCAAGGATTTCAAGTCGAACTTTGGAACTCAAGGATTCTCTTCAAGCTCCAAGTTCTCTTCAAGTATACATCAAGAAAACTCAAGTTTAAGGTATGTAGGTTTCATCCATTGGTCCTTTCACACATGGAGCCTAATTCTCCTTTTTATGAAGATTGCATGTTTTCAAGTTGTAACTTCTATGAGTATCTCTTATTATGGATTTTGATTATAAATTATGTTGCGGTTTTATGAAACTATGATCTATTATGAGATTTGAGGGTGGATTTCAAGGTATCTTACATGAGGGTTTTACTATGTGTTGGTGGGTTGACTGACATTGAGTGTTCTCATATTATTTCACTCTTGAGTTGCATGATGTTGAACTAGCATTATACATCCACCAAGTGTTTGATAAAATGCCTTTACAAAGATTCTCAAGTTATTGATAAACTACTACATAGTTTATAAGTCAAGTGACTTTATGATGATTAAGGGATTGTATGTATGCATTGAATTCATGAGAAATATCTATAGTATGGCAAGTTGACCAATCACCTTGTTGAGGGGGTGACATACCTTGACCACCTTGTTGGGGGGAGGGGGGTGACATATCCACACTGCCATGTTGAGGGGTAGATACCTCAACCACTTTGTTGGAGGTGATATTCCCATACGACCATGTTGAGGGATAGATACCTCGACCACCTTATTGGGGGATGACATGCCCATACTACCATATTGAGGGATAGATACTTCGACTACCTTGTTGGGGGGTGTCCATGTTGAGGGGTGGATACCTCAATCACCTTCTAAGGTGGTGACATTCCTTGGATTCCAAGTAATAGTTTCTTGGTCTATGATTATAGTCTCTTCCCACATATGTATTATGTTATATACAAGTTATATGATTTACTAGCATGTTTCACTTCAAGCATTCATCATACATGCCATATTGATATTATACTTATTCATTGATTATGATTATGCATTTTGACTATGTTGGCTTATGTCTTGTAACATTATGTCCTACATACTTACTACATTCAAACGTACTAACGCATACTCTATGCCCACATGATGTTCCATGTTGGAATCGGAGCACCTCTCGATCATCCTCCACGTGGTTACTTTTGGCATTTCAGAAGATAAGCTTTGGTGAGTCTTCAAGTCCAGGGATACTAGCTATGCTACTCTTACTACTTGATATCTCTTTGTGTTGAACACTTAATACTATAAGGGTGATTCGGAAAGTGTCTTGGCCCCCGCTCCGATCTATTAGAGGTGTTGTTGCAACAATTGATGTACTTATACTATGACCTTGACTCTTGGGTATTTTATGATCATCCAAGACTTTCCTTAGTCCCTTTTACCTTATTTATATTTCTTGTGTTGTTATTTTGCTTTCACGACCAAGAATGTGTGATTGATATGCTAAGAGGCTTGTTTTGGGTTCCTTCGGGTTCCCCATTCGCCGTGTCATGTCTAGGCCCTAGGCTTGGGTCGTGACAAACTTGGTATCAGTGGACTAGGTTGTTAATGGTCCTCAGAATCCAACATACCATATCGATTAGAGTCTTATTCATGGTTGTGAAGCGCGCCACAACTATGAATGAGAGGCTATGAGGCGTTTTAGGAAATGTTTCACTTCTTCATGGTCTATATCGGGCTTTAGATGTGAGTGTAATTCTTTTTCCCCTAACGAATGCTATTTGCTCTTCTAGATCATGCCAATTTGAAGAGGGAGACTAAGGAGAGCTGGCACACCCCAGGAGCAACCCATTCCTCCCGCTCCTGAAGTTCCTTAAGTTAGAGGGGTGGCCCAAGATGAGTTCCAGCTTCTGGGGTGAGGTATTTCACTACAATGAACCCACTAGAGTTCCATTGATCCAAGGAAGATGATCTCCAAGAGTTCATCGATGAGGTGTACAAAGTGCTATCTATTATAGTAGCCGATTCAGAGGAAAAGACGTAGTTGGCGGCCTACCAACTCAAAGGGGTGGCTCAAGTTTGATTTACACAATGGAGGTCAAAGAGAAGAGATGATGATGCTACTCCTTGGGAGGAGTTCAAAGTTACATTCCTCAACCGGTTCTTTCTTATCAAGCTAAAGAGTCTAAAATGATGGAGTTTATGAACCTTAAGCAAGGTTCTATGAGTGTGAGGGAGTATTCCCTCAAGTTAAACCATTGGTTGCCGAGCCGAGATTAAGGATGAACAAATTTATGTCGGGTGTGTCCAACATGGTTAATGAGGAGTGTTGTACTTCCATGCTAATAGGTGATATGGATTTGTCCCGCCTTATGACTTATGTCGAGCGATTAAAGGGCGAAAAACTTAGAAAGAGAAGAAGTGGTGAGTCCAAGAGGGCTCGTTTTCAAAATTCCAAGGGTGGCCAAAGGATATTCCAAAATTCCAAGGGTGGCCTGTTTTCACAAGGCCACAAGTTTCAAGACCAAGGTCCTTCCAGTGCTCCTAATAGGAGGTTTGCTAATGACAATCCAAGGTTCCAAGGAGGTGGTGGTGTGGTGCCTAACCCTATGTGCCAAAGATGTGGTAGGAGCCATAATGACCTATGTTTGAAGAACTCTAATGCTTGCTATGGTTGTGGAGACATGAGTCATATGGTGATTGATTTTCCTCGTGCTCAAAACAAAGGTAGATATAGTTTTCCACAAGTCCAAGATGCAAATGCGGGTCCAAAGGGAAGAGAAAGCCAACAAGGGGTTGCTCCAAGGCAAAATAGATTCTATGCTTTTCAAGGGAGACAAGGAGTGGATAAGGTGCCTGATATCGTAACTTTTATATTAAAAGGTTTTTTATTTTGATGTGTATGCATTGATAGACTCGGGTGCCATTCTTTCTTTTATTACTCCTCTTATTGCCAAAAAGCTTCATGTTAGTCCCAAATTGTTGTGTGAACCTTATGAAGTGTCTACCCCTATTGGTGAGTCCATTATTGCTAAAAAGGTCTATAGAAATTGTCCCGTGTTCATTTTGCATAAAATCTTGCCTTGTGATTTTGTTGAGTTAGATATGGTAGATTTGATGCTATTCTTAGGACGGATTGGTTGCATGTATATTACAATTCTATTGATTGTAGAACTCATAGGGTTAAATTCCAATTCCTTAATGAACCCGTCCTTGAGTGGGAAAGTTGTGATGTGGTGGTCAAGGGTAGATTTATTTCTTGCCTTAAAGCCAAAAAGTTGATTTCTAAGGGTTGTCTCTATCATCTTGTGAGGGTTAGGGATATTGAGTCCAAAGTCCTTCCTATGAGTCAGTTTTGGTGGTTAATGAGTTTCTTGATGTCTTTTTCAATGAGCTTCCTGGTGTTCCTCCCGAAAGGGAAATAGACTTTGGTATAAACCTTCTTCCCGATACTTAATCTACTTCTATTTCCCCTTACCGTATGGCCCCGACGGAGTTGAAGGAGCAATTGAGGGATTTACTGGAGAAGGGTTTTGTAAGGCCTAATAAGTCACGTTGATGTGCACCAGTATTGTTTGTGAAGAAAAAAGATAGTTCTCTTAGAATGTGCATTGATTACCGACAACTTAATAGAGTCACCATAAAGAACAAGCACCATCTACCAAGGATTGATGACCTTTTTGATCAACTTCAAGGGGCTAAGCACTTTTTTAAGATTGATCTTCGGTCCGGGTATCACCAAGTGAAAGTGAGAGAGTGTGACATTCCCAAGACAGCTTTCCGGACTAGGTATGAACACTTTGAGTTTGTGGTTATGTCCTTTGGGTTGACTAATGCACCGACTATATTTATGGATGTTATGAATAGGGTCTTCAAACCCTACCTTGACTTGTTTATGGTGGTTTTTATTGATGATATCTTGATTTATTCCCATAGTGAGGAGGAGCATGTGGATTACTTGAGGGTGGTGTTGCAAATCTTGAAAAAGGAGAGGTTTTATGCTAAATATGATAAATATGAGTTTTAGTTGAAAGAGGTTGCTTTTCTAGGGCATGTGGTGTTAGTTGATGGCATTAAGGTGGATCCTAATAAGACGAAAGTGATTAGAAATTGGCTAGACCTTTGACTCCATCAAACATTAGAAGTTTCTTGGGTTTGGTGAGTTATTATAAGAGGTTTGTGAATGGTTTCTCTTCTATTGCTTCTCCTATGACTAAGTTGACACAAAAGAAGACAAAATCTGTGTGGACCGATGAGTGTGAAAAGAGTTTCTAAACTTTGAAAGATAAGCTTATCTTCGCTCCTATCTTGTCTCTACCGGAAAGGTTGGAAGGTTTTGTTGTATATTGTGATGCCTTAAGAATTTGTTTGGGGTGTATTTTGTTGCAAAGTGGCAAGGTGATAGCATATATCTCTAGACAACTTAAGGTCCATGAGAAGAACTATCCCACCCATGATCTTGTATTGGCGGCCGTAGTATTTGCTTTGAAAATTAGGCGTCACTACTTGTATAGAATTCATATTGATGTGTTCACCGACTATAAAAGTCTCCAATATGTGTTCACCCAAAAAGATCTTAACTTGAGACGAAGAAGATGGTTAGAGCTCCTTAAAGATTATGATATGAGTGTGCACTATCACCCCGACAAAGCTAACATTGTGGTCGATGCTCTAAGTAGGGCGTCTATGGGTAGTCTAGCTCATGTTGATGATGGTGTCAAAGAATTGGCTAGACAGGTTCATCAGTTGGCTAGATTGGGGGTTAGATTGGATGAAGTTGATAATGGTGGCGTAGTGGTTGTTGATGGTTCAAGATCTTCCTTGATTGAAGAGGTGAAGGCAAAACAATATCTTGATCCCGCCTTGCTAGAATTGAAGGACTTGGTGAGAGATGGTAAAGTGTAGGTTTTCTCCCAAGGGGAAATGGTGCCCTTAGGTACCGAGGTAAATTGTGTGTGCCAAATATAGGAGATTTGAGAGAATTGATCTTAAAGGAGGCCCATAATTCATCCTATTCTATTCACCCCGGTTCTACAAAGATGTATAGAGACTTAAGGGAGGTATTTTAGTGGGGTGATATGAAGAGAGATATTGCTAAGTTTGTATCCGATTGTCAGAATTGCAAACAAGTGAAAGCCAAACATCAAAGGCCAGGTGGCCTATTCCAAGATATAGAGATTCCTACTTGGAAGTGGGAAGAGGTTAACATGGATTTTGTGGTTAGGTTGCCTAAGACTAAAAAATATTTTGACTCTATTTGGGTTGTTGTGGATGGAATGACAAAGTCAGTTCACTTCCTACCTGTCAAAACTACTTATGTTGCCAAAAATTATGCCAAGTTGTATGTACATGAGTTTTCTAGATTGCATTGCCCTTGTCTATCATTTTGAATCATGGTGCTCAATTCACTTCTCATGTTTGGAGGTCCTTCCAAAGAGGTCTTGGTACCAAGTTTAAGCTTCACATGGCTTTTCATCCTCAAGTTGATGGTCAAGTCGAGAGTATTATCCAAACTCTTGATGATATTCTTAGAGCTTGTGTTTTGGAGTTTAAGGGTAGTTGGGATGAACATCTTTCACTCATTGAATTTGCTTACAACAATAGCTACCACTCAAGCATTGGTATGACTCCCTTTGATGCTCTTCTTGGTAGGCATTTTAGATCCCCGGTTGGGTGGTTTGAAGTGGGGAAAATGGCTTCGCTAGGTCTTGATTTGGTCATAGAAGCCTTGGAGAAGGTGAGGTTGATTAGGGAAAGAATGAAAATAGCCCAAAGTAGACAAAAGTCCTACTCTGATGTGAGGAAAAGAGATCTTGAGTTTAAGGTTGGTGATTGGGTCTACTTGAAAGTCTTACCCACGAAGGGTGTGATCTTGTTTGGCAACAAGGGAAATTAAGCCTAAGGTTTTTGGGTCCTTATAGAGTTTTGAGGAGGATTGGTGAGGTTTCATATAAGTTGGAGTTGCCAATGGAGATGAATATGGTTCATCCGACCTTTTATGTATTCATGTTGAGGAAGTGTGTGGTTGACCCAAGTGCTATAGTGCCCTTGGATGTTGTGGGTGTTGTAAAAGATAATTTGACTTTTGAGCAGGTCCCGGTGGAGATTTTGGTTAGACAAGTGAAGAGGTTAAGAAACAAAAATGTAGCTTCCGTCAAGGTCCTTTGGAGGAACCAACAAGTTGAAAGTACTACATGGGAAGCCGAGGCGGACATGAGAAAGCGATATTTGTATCCCTTCCACTCTACTGAAGCTGACGGTACTAATTTAAGTCCCCTATATGATTTCAAGTTTTGAGTTTCAATCCTTATGTCATTTTGCATGCATTTATTTTTATGTTGACAAGTTTGTGGTGATTTCTGTCATTCATTTTGAGATTTCTGAAATGATTTTAAATGCATTTGTTGCATTCATGTCGATTCGAAATCTTCATGATTACTTCTGTTATGTACATTTTGTTGATATTCAGGGACGAATATTCTCAAGGGGGAGATATTGAAATGCCCCAAAAATGTGATTTGGAAATGCCCATAATCGTAATTTCTATATATCTCAAAATCTGTGCGTGATATCGATAATCCGATTTCATATTCTCGATCAGAGGGAAAAATTGAGTGGGAAATAGGTATAACCCCGATTTTAGAGGAGCCGTAGCAAAAAATAATTTTCACAAAATTTCCTTTTCTAGTATTTGTCCGTGCCCTGCACGTGACGCGCCAGGGGCATGGAGCAGTACAAACTAGGGTTGCATGATGGGTCTGTGTTGCGGACCTGATGTGGACCAGTGTTAGATTTTTCTCAATTTTTCATTTCGACCTAAGGGCATTGGGGTCATAGCCCCATGCCCACTTATGCATGAAAACACCTTAACTTAACCATTTTTCAAATATATATCACTCAAGACCCTCTCAAAACCCACTCTAAGACGTAACCAAATATCTCATTCAAATTCTAAAGATTTCAAGCCTAACTTTAGAACTCAAGGATTCTCTTCAAGCTCTAATTTGTCTTCAAGTCTGCATTAAGAAAACCCAAGTTTGAGGTATGTGGGTTTCATCCATTGGGTCCTTTCACCCATGGAGCCCAATTCTCTTTTTTATGAAGATTGTATGTTTTCAAGTTGTATCTTCTATGTGTATCCCTTATTATGGATTTTGATTATAAATTATGTTGTGGTTTTATGAAATGTTGATTGAATATGCATACTTATCTATTTCAAGCTTATACTATGATTTGGTTTTTGCCTATTGAGACTATGCATGTTTTTAGCTATGAAACTACGATCTATTATGAGATTTGAGGATGGATTTCAAGGTATCTTACATGAGGGTTTTACTATGTGTTGGTGGGTTGATTTACGTTGAGTTTTCTCATAATATTTCACTCTTGAATTGCATGATGTTGAACTAGCATTACAGACCCACCAAGTATTTGGTAAAATGTCATAACAAGGATTCTCAAGTTATTGATAGTGTCACGACCCAATCCGAGGGCCGTGACCAGTGACGATTGGGCGCCCCGACAAACACTAACCCAAAAGACCAACTATTATAGCAAAGGAATCAAACAAAAAAATTTCGGCAGAGTTTCCTCTGTTTTACTGACTAACCGCACCTGCAAACAGAATCCCAGTATATAATAAACATGTATACATATACATATGCGGGCCGACAAGGTCACCGCTGTGGTAAAACCGCCCAATAGAAATCTCATACATACACAATCATGTCACATACAAAATCCCACACCACATATATCCACAGACCTCTATATAGATAAACCGAATCATAAGACGGGACAGGGCCCTGTCGTACCCTCGAATATACATAAGTATCAAATGTAGATAACGAAAGGCTAAGTACATATACCCAACGTCTGCTCCTGAGACAAAGGAGCGTTGCAATGGCAGATAGAGATCCTAAGATGGAGGGTCTCTAGCCTATACGTCGGTACCTTCGGGCATGAAATGCAGTCCCCGAAAGAAGGGGGTCAGTAGGAAATACGTACTGAATATGTAAAGCAGAAAGTGCAAACATAAACGAGAGTAATAATCTCTACATAAAGGCATATGAGTCAATTCACATGTAGACATCAAAATGCTCTTTTTATCTAAAATATCAAGTAATGCATAACAGACGGGAATGATGGCGACCTCCAGACTCGTGCCATACCATACATAGCACCAGAAGGTTCAAATCTCCGAATCTCCGACATAAGCCCCACCCATAGCATAATTGAGCCGAGGTGAACGTCGGCCAAAGCGCTCACATCGTATGATAGGTGAACCGAGGCGAACATCGGCCAAAGCGCTCACGTATCATAGCGTGTAGAGGTCATCATTCCCGATGACTGAGCCGAGGCGACAGTACCACGCACTCACGTGAGCTGGGGTGAATGAGGCCCAGCACCCACACGTCATGATGCCAACATATACCAAGCCCAGCTCCTTATGTCTCCAACTAAGCAAAGCCGGTCCATGGGCAAACCGACCCGCCGTATCCAACCTACTTCGGAATATATACATATACACATATAAGTATATATACGCAAGATAATAACCGGCCCGGGTACAGGTGGACGAAACCAAAATGGCACGAATAGAGTCGTGAGAATCATATGCCTAAAAACTAGTTCCAAAAACTTATGGTATGCAAATTTCTCATTTTGGAATCACAACGTTGATCAGGCTTTACCAAATTTATTCAAAATTTCCATATAAGCATAGTTTCCAATAAAAGAAATTATTTTTGTTTTTAAATAATTCTCATTATGCACATTTCAAGTAATGGTTTCAAAACATATTGAGATAATTTTGGGAACTTCATTCAAAAGTTGCGCACATCAAAAATCTTGGACCAATTCTAATTTATAACTTTTCCAACTATCTAACTTTCAGGATAACTAGTACCATTTATCGACTCCAAAGACTTTAAAACTCAAGAATAGGTTATTTTAGCATGGAAGTAACTAAGATGGTCATATATTATATGTTGACCCGAATTAGGAAGGACAAGGAAAGTTCCAAATATATAAAGGTTATCAATTTTACCAACTCATGCCAAAGATATAGGAAAGCTCTACATACGATTTCATGCCACACGGTAGGAATCTTTACATACTAGTTCATGTCAAAAAGATAAGAAACTTCACATACCTCAACTCTTTCCTCCAATTAGTTCTTGCTCTCACCAACTCAACTTAAGCTTCGGGATGCTCAACGTCTACACAATCACAATAACGACGACGGTTAGGAACCATAATGGATCTTTAAATCCTATTTTCTTCACTCCTATCTTATAAAAATTTCGGCAGCATTTACCCTTAAATATGCCACCCCGAGAATTCAACTCGGCTCACAATCATCAACCAACAACAACAACACATCAATAGACCTTCCCCGGTACCACCACAACATCACAACGTCACAAAACGCCTCTACAGCATAAAATACTAAAAAAAATAGGGCAGCAAGTATACCTACCCACTTTTAGATACCAAGGCACTCCTATACATCCAATGGACCATAACGCATCATTCTAACGCCCTACGCAACTCCCCAATGTTAAAACGCGACATTTCGCCTCCAACTAGGGCTCCAATTCAAGTCAATCATCAAGAATATGTTCACCAAGGTTTCCAACACTTCTCACACCACACATTGGCTAATTTCATGCAAAATAAACCTAGACATATGATTAGAACTCAAAATGCAAGCATATACAA
>JAABOM020000012.1:15089178-15104984 GCA_011800125.2 Solanum clarkiae | reverse complement strand
TTGTTTTACCTCCCAAATTCACACAACCTTCCCTTGTTGCCTCTACCTCACCAGCAACACTCATTCATCACATGATTACTCGGTCTAAGACAAATAGCCTTAAGCCTACACAATTACACACTGTTGTTCAAACCACTTCCTCCCTACCTAGAACCTTTAAACAACCTCAACAAGTACCACACTGGCGTGAAGCTATGGAAAATGAACTTGATGCCTTAGTTCGAAACCGGACATGGGAGTTGGTAGCATATGATCCTTCAAAAAATGAGGTGGATTATAACTGGCTTTTTCAGGTTAAATATCATCCTGATGGTTCTGTTGACAGGTATAAATCTAGCTTGGTTGCTAAAGGGTTCACCCAATGACTTAGACTTGACTTTCAATCTACTTTTTGTCCAATGGTAAAGCCTGCAACTGTTTGGCTCATTCTTGTGATTGCGACATAACAAAGCTGGCCCATTCGTCAACTTGATGTCAATAATGCCTTCCTGCAAGGTCTCCTTGATGTAGAGGTCTATATGTGCCAACCACCTGGTTTTGAAGCTTCTACACATCCGACACAGGTTTACAAGCTGTACAAAGCTATATATGGCCTCAAACAGGCTCCCAGAGCCTAGTACACTAAACTCAAAAATTACTTGGTTACTTTGGGGTTTATTAAATCCCAATCTGAAGAATTCTTCACTGTTCATATTGCATAATTTTGATTTTACTATTTGTATTCTAGTATATGTTGATGACATAATTGTTACAAGTAATCAGATTCATGGTTTTCAAAGCATTGTTGCTAGTCTTGCTATCCAATTCTCACTAAAAGATCTTGGTCCACTTCATTATTTTTTTGGTGTTAAAGTCCTATCTTATCTTGGTGGTATTTTGTTATGTCAACACAGATACATTACAGATTTGTTGCAGGAAGTATATGCATAACTACAAGGATATTCCAACACCAATGGCTTCTACTGTTGCTTTTTCAGAGTCCGCAGAAGATTCTCTAGTTGATGGCTCTCTTTATGGAAGGATTATTGGTAAATGATATTACCTTTCTTTTACATGTCCGGATATAGCATTTGCAGTTAGAAAACTCTCACAATCCGTGCACCAGCCCTTACTATCACATTGGACAGCCATGAAGCATCTCCTTTGGTACCTTCACCAGATATCTTCATTTGGCCTCCGAATAGCCAAAGGACATGATCATTGTCTTCTAGCTTACTCAGATACTAACTAGGCTGGAGATCCTCTCGATCGAATCTCCACTACAGGTTATATTGTTTACCTTGGCAACTCTTCAATATCCTGGTCCTCTAAACAACAAAGATCTGCCTTTCGCTCTTCCATAGGGGCAGAATACCGAGCCATTGCAGCTACTATTTATAAAAGAAATTAGCTGTCAAGTTTACTCCATAAGCTCCAATTTCGTATTTCTACCACTCCTCGAATATTTTGTGACAACGTCAGTCCACATACCTTTACGCCAACCTAGTGTTCCATAGTCGGATAAAGCATATAGTGAAACACCCCTCATGTGCTTCAGAATGCTCCATAATCGTAATTTCCATATATCTCAAAATCTGTATGTGATTTTAAAAATTTTGACTTCATATTCTTGATCAGGGGGCAAAATTGTATGGGGAGTGGGTATAACCAGGATTTTAGAAGACCCGTGGTGAAAAATAGTCTTCACTAATCATTCAGTGTCTATCTACGCCCAGGCCATGACGTGCCTGGGCGCGAACTAGTGTAAATGTTGCTACGTGTCTGATCTGCATTGTCTAGGGGCAAGAACTAGTGTATTATTTTCCTTGGTTTTTCTATTTCTGCCAAGGGCACTGGGGCCATAGACCCATGCTACTTAAATGTGAAATCACTCATACTTAATCATTTTTCAAATCTATATCTCACAATACCCTCTCTAAAACCTCTATAAGACTCTATCAATGCTCTCATTCAAATATAAGGATTTCAAGAACAATTTTGGGACTAAAGGACTCATTTCATGCTCTAATTCTACTTCAATTTCACCTCAAGGAATTCAAGGTTTAAGGTATGTGGGTCTTCATCCATGGGTCTTTTCACCCATGGAGCCCAGCCTTTCACGTTTTATGAATATTGCATGTTTCTAAGTTGTATTACCTATGGGTATCTCTTATTATGAAATATGAGCATAAATCATGTTGGGTCAATACTATGCATGAATGCCTATTTTAAGCTTATTCCACGAATTTATTTTGTCCATTGAGACTATTAATGCTTTGAGCTATGAAACTATGAACTATTGTGAGCTTTTGGTGATGGATTTCAAGGTACCCTATATAAGTGTTTTACTACATGTTGGTGGATTGATTTGCATTGAGTTCACTCATATTATTTCACTCTTGAATTGCATGATTTTAAACAAGTATCATGAACCCACCATGTATTTGATAAAATGACATGACAAGAATTCTCAAGTTATTGATGATCTATTACATGATTTGCAAGTTAAGTGACTTCATGATGATTAAGGGCTTTCAAGCTGTATTGATTTCTTGAAAATTATCTATGATGATTTAAGTATCAAGTTGAGCCTTATTTTAAGATTTTTACCTCTTGTGAGCCATTCATGTTAAAGCAAGGGATCATGTATGACTATTATCTACTCTCATGTTCAAGTTAGGCTCACTAATAGAGATCAAGCACGTTTATTATCTACTTATGTCATGTTATCATGTTTCTTACAAGTTATTCAAATTATGACTATTTTAAATATTCTATGGGAATTGACTTAGCACCGATTAAGGCTTAAGATCGGGGCTCGACACAAGGGGTCCTTATAAAAGTCTTTAGTCTTTGAACTATATGCCACATAGGATTATATAATATCCCTTTTATGGTTTTTAGTGGACCCATCTAGTTACACCCCCCCTTGTCGGGGGGGGGGGTGACATTCCTCGATCACCTTGTCGGGGTAGTGATATGCCTTGGATTATTCATATTATGATATATGGTTTACCTTCGCAAGTATACCACACCTTGTCGAGGGGGTGACTTGCCTCGATCACCTTGTCAAGAGGGTGACATGCCTCGATCACCTTACCAAGGGGGTGAAATACCTTGGATTCCAAGTAGTAGCTCACTTGGTCTATGTCAGTTAAGGTCTCTTCCCACACATGTAATATGTATTATGCAAGTTGAATGTTTTACAAGTATATTTTATTACAAGCATTGATCATGCATGCCATGCTGAGATTATATATTCATTGCTATGATTACGCATTTTGAATATATTGGCTTATGAATTTGTTGCATTGCATCCCGCCTACTTAATACATTTAAATGTACTAACACATACTCTATGCCTACATGATATCACCATTTAGGAACCATAGCTCCTTTTGATCATCCTCCTCTACGTGGCTAGTTCGATTCTCGGAGAAAGCTTTGATGAGTCTTCCATTCTGAGGACAATATCTATTTACTTCATGTTATGTTGAGACTGCTTCTTATGTTGAATACTTATTATTATGAGGATGATCCCGGGAAGTGTCTTGGCCCCCGCTCCATTCCAAGTTAGAGGTGTTGTAAGATAATATGATGTATAATTCTATGAGCTTAACTCATTTATTGCTTTTATGAATATAAAGACTTCCCTTAGTCCCGTTTCTCTTTTTTATAACTTGTGATGCTTATTTTGCTTTCGCGATCAATGATGTGTGATTGATATGCTAAGAGGCTTGTTTGGGGTCCCTTCGGGTTCCCCATTCATCGTGTCACGTTTAAGCCCTAGCCTTCAGGCATGACAAACTTGGTATCAGGGCACTAGGTTGTTAATGGTCCTCAGAAACACACCACATCGATTAGAGTCTTGTTCAGGTTGTGAAGCACACCATAACTATGAATGGGAGGCTATGAGGCGTTTTAGGAAATGTTTGACTTCTTCATGGTCTATATCATGCTTTAGGCATAAATATAAGGCTTTTCCCCTAACAAATACTCTTGTTTCTTCTAGATCATGTTGATTTCAAGGGGAAGACTAAGGAGAGCCCGTTCACCCGAGGAGTAACCGGCCCCCTTTGCTCCTCAAGCTCCTCAAGATGGAGAGGTAGCCCAAGAAGAGTTTCGGGATGCCATGACAATGTTGTCCCGTTCTATGACCGACCAAATGAACCAAGGGGCCTAATCCCCTCATGTTCCCACTCGGACCTCAAGGGTAAAGGATTTCACAAGAATGAACTCACCGGAATTCTGTGGATCCAAGCCGGAAGATGATCCCCAAGAGTTCATCGATGAGGTATATAAAGTACTATCCATCATAGGGGTCAATTCGGAGAAGAAAGTGGAGTTAGCGGCCTACCAACTCAAAGGTGTGGCCGAAATTTGGTTCATCCAATGAAAATTGGAGAAGAGAGATGATGATGCTATTCCTTGGGAGGAGTTCAAAGCCGCATTCCTCAACCGATTCTTTCGTATTGAGCTAAGGGAGGCTAAGATGATGGAGTTCATGAACTTCTAGCAAGGTCCCATGAGTCTAAAGGTGTATTCCCTCAAGTTCAACAAGCTTTCCAAGTATGTTCCATATTTGATGGCCGACCCTAGAGCTAGAATGAACAAATTGTGTTGGAAGTGTCTGACTTGGTTAAAGAAGAGTGTCATGCCGCCATGCTAGTGAATGATATGAATTTGTCCCGGCTCATGACATATGCCAAACAAGTAGAGGGGGAAAAGCTTAGAAAAAGAACAAGTGGTGAGTCCAAGACGACTCGATTTGAAGGCAGTTTCCAAGGTTCTAAGGGTGGTCGGTCTCCTCAAGGCCACAAGTTCCAAGGCCAAAGGTCTTCCAATACTCCTAATAAGTGATTTGCTAATGATAATCCAAGGTTTCAAGGTGGTGATAGTGGTGTGTCTAACCGTAAGTATCAAAGATGTGGTAGGAACCATAGTGGCCCATGTTTGGGAAAGTTCCCTTAGAATACTTGTTTCCCATGGTGTATGGAGTGTAACCACTAATGAATTGCTCCTATTTATCTTAAGCAAAATCCAAAACTCACAAGTTAATCTTATGATGAGAAGATCTCATTGTGTCAGTTGAGAACACATAGGTGCGTTTGGTACAGACGTAGAGTGAAACAAGTATAAAACTCAATTATTTTTCTCAAAGACAACAATTTCTTCTATATCAAATACACCCATAAAAGAAAACAAAATTGAAGCATGCATGTAAATTACTAACACAAAATCAAAAGTTAAACAATACAGAAGCTTGAGGAAATGGATCTTAGAAGTATTACTGTGCAGCACAGGCTTTGGACAGTTATTGTCCACCTCTCCCTCTAAAACAACATAAAAGAGTAAGAATAGGGGCAAAGGGGCTAAGTGAAAAACTTGCACAATATCATAGTCAAGAGACAAGAGTCAAACTCATATCATAAATACCTAACATATCCAACAACCACCTCTACTACATAGATAAGAGCGGGGGCCAAGACAAGAAACCGGGATCACCCTCATAGTCAAATAGAAACTAAAGATGAGTTTCTCAATATAGAACAAGAGATAGTAGACTAAGGTCCCTGAAGTGATGGACTCACCAACTAGCTTGAGTAGCACCGAACTAGACACGTGGAGGAGGATAATCAACTTGGGCTCCGATTCCTACATGGTGATATCATGTAGGCAAGAGTATACATTAGTACATTTCAATATACTAAGTACGTAGGTTGCAATACAACAAAGATAGACATCATAATCAAAATACATAACAATAGGCAATAGGCATAATATGACAAAATAGCATGTATGATCAATGCTTAAGTAAAACATGCTTAAGTAACTCATACGCATATAAGATATCATATGTATAGAAGAGACCAAGCTAGCTATTCAAGGTACAGATCCCTTGGAGGTCATGTGGTACAAACCCCTCATATGGTTGATGGTAATCACACCTTATCACCATGGTAGCGAAGTACAAACCCCTCACATGGTTGATGAGTACAAACCTCCACCTTGGTTACACGGGCTCTTATCCCGCTGGATCGGGTATAGTCTAATGCAACACTTTATATAGAGTATATCATATACATAAGCTCATTTCATCATCATATAGTCATTCATATCATATCTCATTCTTTAGACCTTCAACTCCTTAAGAAACCACATCCGAACATTTTATCAAACACTTAGAGGGTGTGTAATGCTAATATAAAACCATGAAATACAGAGATGAAATCATGCAAGAAAATCCATTGTAAAACCATCAATCAACACCTTGCAACACCTTCAAGAAACATACATCAAAATCCCTCCTCAAATCTTCAATAGATCAAAGATTTATAGCTCAAAACATAGCAAAAAGATCACAACTTTATATAGCTTTTACATGGTGTGCAGTGAATTTTATAATAAGAAAGTCCCATTTGTAAATCAACTTTAAATCATGCAATTTGAGTAAAAGGAGGCTTGGGTATCATGGGTGAAAGGAACCCGTGAAAGAAACCCACATACCTTAGCTTAGAGATGAATTTGGTGAAGATGGAAGATGGAGACTTGAAGCTTAGAGAAGAACTTTGAAGGAGAACCTTAGCTCTGGATGAGGATTTGAGACTTGAATTTGGGAGTGAAAATATGGCTAAGTATTTGAGTGAGTTTTGGGAAATGTTTTGGGTAATATAAGGGTGAAATTTGGCAAAGTATAAGTTAAAACACATTTGGAACCTTGGGCCTAACACTTAGAAAATTTTGGATGAACTAAAAAAAATACACTGAAATGATACACTGCCGCGTCGCTCCAACATCGTGGTGCTCACTCGAAATCATCGCTTAAAAATTTATAATTGCTAATCATTTGCTCTTAAATTGAGGTTAAATCCTTTTTCACCTAATTTTGACCTCTTGAAGAAGAATATGAAGTCAGATTTAAACCTTTTTTCACCTAATTTTGTCCTCTTGAAGAAGAATATGAAGTCGGATTTTGGATATAACAAACAAAATTTGAGATATATGAAAATTAAAATTCTGGGCATTTCGAGGCATATTTTTAGGCACTTTTTTGGTTTATTTCACTAGAAATAAGCTTGGAAATTTGAAACTGTTGATGTTTATGAAGGCAATTTATGACTCATAAGATGGATTATGGACCGTAGAGTTTGTTTGTAGAATCCGGCAGACTTGATGAAATTTGAGATCTTTTTGAAGTTCAATCTTCGACTTATCAGATGACCCATAAAGTCCTCTACGAGTTGTAGATGATCTCGTAGAATAAGAGTCAGTGAATATGGAGTCGCTGAAGTTTGGAAAAGGCCATTAGATGAAAGCCATCTATGGCCTATAGAATGTTCTACGGCTTGTAGACAGGGTCTTTTAGACCGATGTCATGACCCAAGCCTAAGGCCTAAACATCACACGATGAATTGGAACCCGAAGGGACCCAAAAAGGCCTCTTAGCATATGAATTACACATCCTTGGTCATGGTAGTAAAGCAAACAACAACAATAGATAGTGTAAAAAAGGAGGAGGGACTAAGAGAAGTCTTTAATCATTAAAGCATTAAGGAGTCAAACTCAAGTATAAATACATCATAATATCCAATAATACCTCTAGCATGGAATAGGGTGGGGGCCAAGACACTTTCCGGGCTCACCCTCAAAGTAGCAAATGTTCAATATAAAGAAGTCTCAAATAATAAGAGTAATAAAGATAGTGTCCTCGAACTTGAGGACTCTCCAATGCTTGCTTCAGAGGATCGTACTAGCCACATGGAGAATGATCAAATGGTGCTCTAGTCCCTGCATGGTAATATCATGTAGGCGTAGCATATACATTAGTACATTTGAATTTACTAAGTATGTAGGATGCAATGCAACAAGACATAAGCCAATATAGTCAAAATGCATAATAATAAGCAATGAATAACTGTAATCTCAATATGGCATATATGATCAATGCTTGAAGTAAAAAATACTTATAAATCATTCAACTTGCATAGAGCATAATACATGTGTCGGAAGAGACCTTAACCGGCATAAGTAAGAACAAGTGAGATACAACTTGGAATCCCGATGATTACCCCACATTGGTAAAGAGGTGGTCCACTTGCCAAGGTAAATCATACTTCACCTTATGGGAGCCTATCCCATTTCGGAGAAGTAACCCCCTTTACGGGAACCTGTTCCATTTCATGGTAGATTTCATGATAAAATGCACTAAATGGATCCACTAGTATAGGAAGGATAAACTATAATCCTATGTTGACACATAGTTTGAGGAAAAAAGTGTGGACTCTTGAAGATAGTCCACGCCGACATTCAATCCATCGGTGCTAAGTATAATCCCACGAAGTACTTGAAATAATCATACTTTAATAACTTCTAAGAAAGACGGAAACATGACATGAGTAGCTCTTAAACATGCTTGACCTTTAATGGTGAGCCTAACTTGAAATATGAGAGTATAACAATAGTACATGAACCCTTGCTTTAATATGAATTGCTCACAAGAGGTAAAATATTGAAAATAGGGCTTAACTTCGTACTTGCATAATTATAAGTAATTTCATGAATTCATAACATACTTGATAGCCCATATTCATCATGAAGTCACTTGACTTGTAAAATAGGTAAATAACTTGAGAATTCTTGACTTGACATTTTATCAAACCCTTGGTGGGTGTGTAATGCTTGTTCAAAATCATGCAATTCAAGAGTGAAATCATGTGAGAAAACTCAATGCAAATCAACCCACCAACATACTGTAAAACCCTTATGTAATATACCTTGAAATCCATCATCAAATCTCATAATAAATCATAGTTTTGTAGCTCAAAACATACATAGTCTCAATGGACAAAATCAACTCATAGTATAAGCTTGAGATAGATAGACATGCATATTTAATCAACAATTCATAAAACCCCAAGATATTTCATTCTTATAATCCATAATAAAAGATACCAATAGATAATACAACTTGAAAACGTAAAATTTTCATCAAATAGAAAGGTTGGGCTCCATGGTTGAAAGGACCCAATAGATGAAACCCACATACCTAAATTTGGGGATTCCTTGATGTAGACTTGAAGGATACTTGAATCTTGAATGAAGTTCTTGAGATCCAGAATTAAGGTTGAGACACTTGAATATGGATGAAAATCAAGATAAAATGGTTTTGAGGTTTTAGAGAGGATTTTTGAGTGATATGGAGTTGAAAAATGGCTAAGTATAGGTGTTTTAGCACATAAGTGGGAATGGGGCCATGGCCCCAATGTCTTAAGGCTGAAACAACAAATTAAGGAGGTGCTAGCATTGCGGAATCATCGTGCACCCTTACTATCTCCAAAAAATTTACAAAAATTATTTTTCACTACGGGTCTTCTAAAATCTAGGTTATACCCATTCCACACTTAGTTTTTCCCCCTGATCAAGATTATGAAGTCGAATTTTCGATATCATGCATGGATTTTGGATATATGGAAATTACGATTATGGGCATTTTCGAAGCACATTTTTGGGACATCTCAATATCTCCCCCTTGGGAACATTCATCCCCGAATGTCAAAGAAATGTACATAAGAGAAGTAATCATGAAGATTTCAGCCCGACATGAATGCAACAAATGCATTTAAAAATCATTCTTGAAAATCTCAACTTGAATGTCAAAAATCACCTTAAACTTGTCAACATAAATGTGAATGCATGCAAAATGACATAAGAGCTAAAGCTTAAGACTTGAAATCATATAAGGAACTTAATTTAGTATGTTTGGCTTGAGTAGAGTGGAAAAGATATGGATATCACATTTTCATATCCGCCTTGGCTTCCCACGTGACACTTTTGACTTGTTGATTCCTCCAATGGACCTTGACCCAACTACATTCTTGTTTCTTAATCTCTTCACTTGTCTATCAAAAATCTCCACCGGGACCTCCTCGTAAGTCAAATTATCTCATACAACATCCTCAACATCCAAGGGCACTATGGTACTTGGGTTACCCACACACTTTCTCACCATGAATACATGGAAGACCGGATGAACCATCTCCATCTCCATAGGCAACTCCAACTCATATGCAACCTTACCCACTCTCATCAAAACTTTATAAGGACCCATAAACCTTGGGCTTAACTTCCCCTTCTTACCAAACCCGACCACACCTTTCATGGGATAAGACCTTCAAATAGGCCCAATCACCAACCTTAAACTCAAGGTCTCTTCTCCTCACATCGGAATAGGACTTTTCTCTACTTTGGGATATTTTCAATCTTTCCCTAATCAACGTCACCTTCTCCAAGGCTTCCATGACCAAATCCAGATTGAGTAAAGCCATTTCCTCCACTTCAAACCGCCCAACCGGGTATCTACAATGCCACCATAAAGTGCTTCAAAAGGAGCCATACCAATGCTTGAGTGGTAGCTATTGTTGTAAGAAAATTCAATGAGTGGAAGATGTTCATCCTAACTACCCTTAAACTCCAAAACAAAAGCTATAAGCATATCCTCAAGAGTTTGGATAGTCCTCTCGGCTTGACTATCCATTTGAGGATGAAAAGTCGTGCTAAGCTTCACCTTGGTACCAAGACCTCTTTAGAAAGACCTCCAAAAGTGACAGGTGAATTGAGCACCACGATCTGAAAAGATAGAAAAAGGCACCCTTTGCAATCTAACCAACTCTTGAATGTACTATTTTGCATAATCTTCGTCACCATAAGTAGTTTTGATCGGTAGGAAGTGAGATGACTTTGTCATTCTATCTACAACAACCCAAATAAAGTCAAAATGTTTCCTAGTCTTGGGCAACCCAACCACAAATCCATGTTAATCTCTTCCTACTTCCAAGTATGAATCTCTATATCTTGGGCTAGGACACCAGGCCTATGATGTTCAGTTTTCAATTGTTGGCAATTGTGACATCCGGATATGAACTTGGCAATGTCTCTCTTTACCACCCCACTAATACACTTCCCCCAAATCTCTACACATCTTTATAGAAAAGGGGTGAATGGAATAGGATGAATTATGGGCATCCTTCAAGATCAATTCTTTCAACTCATCCACATTTCGCACACACAATCTACCTTGGTACCTATGGGTACCATCTCCCCCCGGGATAAAACCTCTACTTTACCATCTCTCACCAAGGCCTTCAATTCTAACAAAGCGGGGTCAAGATCTTGTTTTGCCTTTACCTCTTCAATCAAGGAAAATTTACAATCATCAACAACCAATACACCACCATAGTCAAACTTATCTAACCTAACCCCCAATCTAGCCAACTGATGAACCTCTCTAGCCACTTCTTTGCCACCATCATCAATATCAGCTAGACTACCCTTAGACACCTTAGAGCATCGACCACTTTGCGGGGTAATAATGCACACTTATATCATAATCTTTAAGGAGCTCTAACCACTTTCTTTGTCTCAAGTTAAGATCTTTTTGGTGGAACACATATTGGAGACTCTTGTGGTCAGTAAACACATCAATATGAACCCCATACAAGTAGTGACGTCAAAGTTTCAAAGCAACTACCTCGACCGCCAATTCAAGATCATGGGTTGAATAATTCTTCTCATGAACCTTATGTTTCATCAAAACATACTCCAAACCAATTCTTGAGACATCACAATATACAACAAACCCTTCCAACACTTCTGGTATAGACAAGATAGGAGTAGAGACGAGCTTATCTTTCAAAGTTTGGAAACTCTTTTCACACTCTTTGGTCTACACAAATTTTGCCTTCTTTTGTGTCAATTTAGTCATAGGAGAAGTAATAATGGAGAAACTATTTACAAACCTCCGATAATAACCCACCAAACCTAAGAAACTTCTAACGTCCGATGGAGTCAAAGGTCTATGCCAATTTCTTATCACCTCAGTCTTCTTAGGATAAACCTTAATGTCATCACCCGACGCCACATCTCCTACAAAAGAAATCTCTTTCAACCAAAACTCACATTTTTTATACGTAGTATATAAACTCTCCCCCCTCAAGACTTGCAACACCACTCTCAAGTGATCCATATGCTCCTCCTCACTATGGGAGTAAATCAAGATATCATCAATTAAAACCACCACAAACTAGTCAAGGTTGGGTTTAAAGACCCTATTCATGAGATCCATAAATATAGCTGGGGCATAAGTCAACCCAAAAGACATAACCACAAACTCAAAGTTCCCATACCTAGTCTGAAAAGTCGTCTTGGGAATGTCACACTCCCTTACTTTCACTTGGTGATACCCGAAATGAAGATCAATCTTAGAAAAGTGACTACCCCTTGATGTTGATAAAAAAGGTTATCGATCCTTGGTAGAGGGTACTTGTTCTTTATGGTGACTCTATTAAATTACCGATAATCAATGCACAATCCAAGAGAACCATCTTTTTTCTTCATAAATAACACCGGTGCACCCCAAGGTGACTTACTAGGTCTTATAAAATCTTTCTCCAACAAATCCCTCAATTGCTCCTTCAACTCCTTCAACTCCGGCGGGGCCATATAGGAAGGGGGAATAGAAAATGATTGAGTATCGATAAGGAGTTCTATACCAAAATCTATTTTCCTTTCGGGAGGAACATCGGGAATCTCATTGGGAAAGACATCAAGAAACTTATTAACCACCGAAACCAACTCAGTAGGAAGGACTTTGGACTTAACATCCCTAACCCTCACAAGATGATAAAAACAATCATTAGAAATCAACTTTTGGGCTTTAAGATAAGAAATGAATCTGCCCTTGACCACCGCATCACAACTTTCCCACTCAAGGACGGGCTCATTAGAGAATTGGAATTTAACCATACGGGTTCTACAATCAATAGAACCATAATATGCATGCAACCAATCCATCCCAAAAATGACATCAAAATCCACCATATCTAATTCAACAAAGTCACAAAGCAAGATTTTATGCAAAATGAACACAAGACGATTTCTATAGACTCTTTTACCAACAATGGACTTACTGACGGGTTTAGAAACTTCATAAGGTCCACACAACAATTTAGGACTAACATGAAGCTTTTTTGCAACAAAAGGAGTAACAAAAGAAAGAGCGGCACCCGCATCTATCAATGATACACATCAAAATCAAAATGCTTTAACATACCGATAACAACATCAGGAACCTCATCAACTCCTTGTCTCCCTTGAGGAGCATAGAATCTATTTTGCCTTGGTGCACCCCCATGTTGGCCTCCTCTTCCCCTTTGACCCGCATTTGCACTTTAGCCTTGTGGATGACTATCTTTACCTTTGTTTTGAGCATGAGGACAATCAATAACTTTGTGACCCATCTCACCATAACCAAAGCAAGCATTAGAATTCCTCAAACATGGACCACTATGATTCTTTTGACACCTCAGACGTCTAGGTCTTACCATCCCTCCGTTACCAACTTTGAATCTTTCATTAGGCACCCTATCATTGGCAAACCTCTTATTGGAAACGTTGGATGATCTTTGACCTTGAAACTTGTAGCCTTGAGGAAACCGGCCACCCTTAGAACCTTGGAACCCACCTTCAAATCGAGTCCTCTTGGACTCACCAACTCTTCTCTTTCTAAGCTTTTCCCCCTCTACTTGCTCGGAATATGTCATGAGCTGAGACAAATCCATGTCCCCTACTATAATGGAGGTGCAACACTCCTTATTAACCAAGTCAGATACACCCGACATAAACTTTCATTCTTGACCTAGGCTCGGCAACAAATTGTGGAGCATACTTGGAGAGTTGGTTGAGCTTGAGGACATACTCCCTCACACTCATGGAATCTTGTTTAAGATTCATAAATTCCATCATTTTTGCCTCCCTTATCTCCATAGGAAATAACCGATTGAGAAATGCATCTTTGAACTCTTCCCAAGGGATAGCATCACCATTCCTCTTCTCCATATTCCATTGAGTGAACCAAATTTGAGCCACCCCTTTGAGTTGGTAGGCCACCAACTCCGCTTTATCCTTGGAATTAGCCCCCATAATGCACAACACCTTATACATCTTATCGATGAATTCTTGAGGATCCCCATCCACCTTGGACCCATAGAACTCCGGTGGATTCATCCTAGTAAAGTCCCTTACCCTTGAGGCTGGAGTAGGAGCATGAGGGGCTTGGGACCCTTGCTTGGTTTGGTTGGTAATAACATAAGACAACATTGCAATAGCCTCTCGGAATTCTTCTTGGCCTATCCCTCCTTTTTGAGGAGCTTAAGGAGCGGGAGGAGCCAGTTACTCCTTGGGTGTACGGGATCTTCTTCCTCTTGGAATCGGCATGATCTAGAATAGCAAAGAACATTAATTAGGAGAAAATCCTCACCTTAACTTCTATAGCACGACATAGATCATGAAAAAGGGAAACATTTCCCAAAATATCTCATAGCCTCTTACTCATAGTTGTGGCGTACTTCACAACCATGAATAAGACTCTAATTGACACAGTGTGTTGGATTTGGAGGACCATTAACAACCTAGTGCTCTGATAGCAAGTTTGTCACGACCCAAACCTAGGGCCTAGACGTGACACGGCAAATAGGAACCAGAAGGGACCTAAACAAGCTACTTAGCATATTAATCACACATCCTTGGTCGCAGAAGTAAAGTAAACAATAACAAGAGATAATGTAAAAAGGGAAGCGGGAGTAAGGGAAGTCTTTGATAATTATTAAAGCATTAAAGAGTCAAACTCAAGCATAAATACATCATAATATCCAAAAACACCGCAAGCATGGAATAGGGGTGGGAACAAGACACTTTCAGGCTCACCCTCATAGTAGCAAATGTTCAACATAAAGAAGTCTCAAATAACAAGAGTAATAAAGATAGTGTCCTCGGACTTGAGGACTCGCCAATGCTTGTTTCAAAGGATCGTACTAGCCACGTGGAGGATGATCAAATGGTGCTTCGATCTCTACATGGTAATATTATGTAGGCATAAAGTATGCGTAAAAATATTTGAATATACTAAGTATGTAGGATGCAATGAAACAAGACATAAGCAAATATAGTCAAAATTCATAATAATAAGCAATGGATAAGTGTAATCTTAATATGGCATGCGTAATAAGTGCTTGAAGTTAAACATGCTTATAAATCATTCAACTTGCATAGAGCATAATACATGTGTGGGAAGAGATCCTAATTGACATATGTAAGACCAAGTGAGCTACAAATTGGAATCCCGATGATTACCCCTCATCGATAAAGAGGTGGTCTACTCGCCAAGGTAAACCATACTTCACCTTACGGGAGCCTGCCCTATTTCGGAGAAGTAACCCCCCTTATGGGAACCTGTCCCATTTCGGGGTGGATTTCATGATAAAGTGTAGTAAATGAATCCATTAGTATAGTAAGGATAAAGTATAGTCCTATTTTGGCATATAGTTTGAGGAAAAGAGTATGGACCCTTGAAGATAGTCCACGCTAACATCTAATCCATCGGTGCGAAGTTTAATCCCATAGAATACATGAAATAATCATACTTTAATAACTTGTAAGAAAGATGGAAACATGACATGAGTAGCTCTTAAACATGCTTGACCTCTAATGGTGAGCTTAACTTGAAACATGAGAGTATAATAATAATACATGAACCGTTGCTTTAACATGAATGACTCACAAGAGGTAAACTCTTGAAAATAGGGCTTAAATTGCTACATGCATAATCATATATAGTTTTATGAATTCATTACATACTTGATAGACCATATTCATCATGCAGTCACTTGACTTGTAAAACATGTAAATAACTTGAGAATTATTGACTTGACATTTTATCAAACACTTGGTGGGTGTGTAATGCTTGTTCAAAATCATGCAATTCAAGAGTGAAA
>JAABOM020000012.1:15049462-15075775 GCA_011800125.2 Solanum clarkiae | reverse complement strand
CTACTCATAGGTGTGGTCATATGTCCTATGCTTTAGCAAAATCCGCACTTTTTCTTCAAAATCATGCCAACCTAAACTTTCTACAAAAACACCACAAAACACATAAAAACCACAAAATCCCTGTTTTAGGCATCAAATGTGCTGCATTTTGACAACACATCAGGGCCTCTTCCCGAGAGAAGTCTATGATGGCTATTCAGGAGCAAACTAATTCACCACCAGCACTGGAGGTATTGTCTGTGGTAATGCCACTGGTACAGCCAAAGATGATGTCAAGTTGGCCCAGTGCTATTGGGTCTCCATCTGTAGGGCTATCATTATCTATTAGTCGTGTTGTGAAAAGGCTCTGCTGGACCCGTGCCTCAAAAGTATCTATGCAAGCATCAACAACTGTAAGTCTGTCTTGGATGGTATCAACCGTAAATGCTTGCATGTATCCCTCGAGCGCTGAAATAGCATGGTGCACCTAGGGCCTGATCTGCTAAAGTAAATGAGTTAATTGGGACTCAGTGTGGACCAGTCACCATGCCATGGCTTGAATTGATGCTACTAATACATAGACTATGCCAGTGGGTGTTGTCAGTATAGGAATGGCCTGTGGGGAAGAAATACTAGTGGTGGGCCCCCTAATTACATCTGTCTCGGTCTGTGGGGGCCTCTCTGCTTGTAGTAGCACCACCAGTTATGGTGAATGGAGTCTCAGAAGATGTCTCTATTACGGATATCTCAGGCATCTGAGTTGGATCGTGCAGTACCCGTAAAAAACAAAAACTCACCGGAATATGGGTGGTGTCCAGTCAAAAAGTTTTGGGAAAGGGGTCGGGTGTATTTCATAATTTTGGGGAAGAATGGAATAAAAATAATTTGACCCTTCTATTTATAGGTTGACCAGGTCGGTCGAAAACTAATGGGCCCAGTCTCTACAAAACCCCGATTATTGGACATAGAATATTTTACGGCCTATAGATTCTGGTTTGGTTGAATGCCCAAACCCTACTTTTGGGGACTAGCTTTCACGGACCAGTCTATGAGTCATAAAATTTAATACAACTCAGAGAGTTGGTCATAGAAACCTACATAGTTGAACAAAAATAGAAAAACTTACCTGGGTCCACAAGCCCCATTCACGGCCTTCAGTTTTAATTACGGTCTGTAAAGTTGGTTTGTAGACTAGAGTGCACAATTTTTTGCTCACTGGAAGTGTTCTGCGAGACAGTATACAGGTCATAGATTTACAGCCAGCTCATAGAACCAGTTGTAGAAGCACTTCTTAATGCCTTTTCAGCCAATGATGGCTGACTTAGTCATGTACCTGGACATTCTTCACAGAACATATTGTTTACCCTGTATGTAACTAGCCTAATGTCCACAAATTATAACTATAATGTGAAAAATTAAATTACCTACAAATTCCAAAGCTAAAAAAATAAAATACAACTACAACTATTACATCAAATATCTTGGGTTGTCTCCCAAGTAACACTTGATTTATTATCGCAGCATGACTTGGACAACTTGTTACTCAGACTTAACCAAGTGTCCAAACATCCTTCTTCCGGTCATGTAGCCTCTTCATTGACAGACACATATTGAAGACAACTTCTTCATCATTCAATCTGAACTTGAGTTGACTAGCTTCCATATCCACTAGTGCTCAACTAGTGGATAGGAAGGGCCTTCTTAAGATGATCGGGACTTTGAAGTAGACATTGCAATCTAGGATCATAAAGTTTATGGGGAATATGAATTTCTCAACTTTGACGAGTACATCATAAATTATCCCCACAAGTTTCTTCAGTGTGTGGTCAGTTATCAACAATTGCATGATCGTTGGACTAGGGGCTCCTAATGTTAGCTTCTTGAAGACCACAAGGGGAATCAGATTTATGTTGGCATCAAGATCAGACTATGACCTTGCAAACTCTACATCTCCAATAGTCAGGGTATGGTGAAAGTATCAGGATCTTCTCTCTTTTGCATCGAGGACCTTGTAGCAATTACACTGCAACGTTGAAGCTTTTGGGAGAGGTCCTGACTCACAGTATGCTTCTTGTTAACCAAGTCCTTCATAAACTTTGCATATCCTGGCATCTTGTCCAAAGTCTCAATGAGAAGAATGTTGATAGAGAATTGTTTCAGCATAGACAGAAAGTGCTTGAAATTACCCTCCTCCTCCTTTTTTATTCTCTAAGAGAAGGGAGGAGGAGGTCTGGGAATAGGCTTCAACATCTGTGGCACCTCTACAGCATCACTCATCCCATCTTTGGTACGATCATCACTAGTATCAGTATCCTTGACCTCAACTTTCTCCTCTCAAACATCATCATCATTTACCGGCATAGGAGGATCAATGGTACTCTTACCCCCACAAGTAGTGAACGCCATACACTGCCCATCATTCTTTGGGTTCTGAACTATGTTGCTAGGCAGTGTACCTCTCTGACACTGGTTGAGATGAATTGATACTAGACCAAACTATTGGTCCAGCTGTTTGATAGTAACAGAATAAGACTCGGATCATTTGATTAATGCTAGAGATGTCAGACTTCATCCTGCTCAAGGTCTCAGCACGTATGCCAGCCTTCTTCAATAGTCGGTTAACCATCTCCTCAACTCTGGAACTACTAGCACTTGTATCACGATTATGTAGCAGCACATAAGGACAATTTTTATAGCTATCTTTGTGAATCCAATCTGCATCTTTATCTTAGACACTATTCCTACCGTAGTAGCCACCATGGTTTTCTCTGAAAATGTCATCTCTATTATAGTTCTGACTTTGGTTTCCTTGTCCTTGGCACTAATAGTCCTGATTGGATCCTTGGGCGTTGGTCTGGAAACCTCCCATCTGATCAACGACGAAGTGTCCCACTCATAGTAAGGCTCCTCATAAATAGGTGCTCACAGCTGCTGATGAACAACTGCATTAACTTATTCCTAATTCTGCTTCTTCATCACTGCCATGTTGGTAATAATTAGAGCAAGCTCTTGCATTATCTCCTCATTTATTTTAGCTTGCTTTGAATTAATACTCATAGCACACGAGCTCTTTGTTGATGATTTTCCTCTTGGACCCCATGCATGATTCGTCTTGACCACCTTTTCTATCTTCTTAGTAACCCTTGCAAATGGTTAATCTAAAAACATGCCCCCATAATGGTACCAGCACATGCTTGGCTATTCACGTCTAAGGCATGGTAGAAGATCTCCACATAAGCATCATCAACAATTTTATGGTCGGGAAGACTCCTCAAACACTTTGTGAACCACTCTCATATAGTATTGATTGAGTCACCAGGAAGTTTCTCAAAATTAAAAATTTGATCTTTCAACTTAAGCTTCTTCGATCTCAGGAAGAACCTCTCTAAAAAGACCTTCTGCAATTCAGCTCAATTGGTGATCGAACTCTGTGGGAGCTCGGATAACCATAGCACTGCATTGCCTGTTAGAGATAATGTGAAGATACGAAGCCCCACAACAATCATAGATAGATTTGTGTGCTCACTACACTCTTACAGACAAACACAATGTTATGTGGATGGCTATGTGGATGCTTTGATGGTAGGCCCAGGAACAACCCACTCAAAACCATGAACTTTGTCTCATTCGGTAGTGTGGCAACACAATGGCACCAGTCATATCCATAGCCGTAGGATTCAGTCGATATTGATTCCACTTATAAGCTTCGGCATTGAAGTCCTGTGGTTGTAGATCAATATCCTAAAGAGAAGGTGGGTTGTACTATTCTCATTCTAGTTCTGATTCAAAGCTGCATTAATCGCGTTGTTTGCAATATTGTGGGCCATCCTTTTTAGTCTTCTATGGATCTCTGGGCCAAACAAATTTAACGGAATGCCTCAACTTCACGTTTTGGGTGTACATTACAACTGTACCCTAAAATAGAAACAAAACAACAAAAAAAAAAGTAAAATGAGGGAAATAAGGATTAATTCCCGAACTACTCAAATTAAACAAGTTTAGCTATATTCCCCGTAAATGGCGCCAAAATCTTGATGTCGCCAAGATACACCTCCTTTTTTAGGCTAAAGCGGTCATTGTCAAGGTATATAACCTAACCAAGGCTAGGGTCAATCTCACAGGGAATATGGTAGACTTAGAAAAATTTAAAGAGATTCGGGTGGATTAACCTACTTATCTTCCCAAAGGAGGGGTTTGTAACAACTATGAAAAGTAATCCTAAACTAAGACAAGAGTGAAATCAATATGAAGAGTAACTAAGGTATTGTGTTTCCTATGATTCCCTAACTCGGTATTACCAGATAATCGAATTCTTTTCCAGTGTATAACATGTAGAATGGTAAGTTAAGTTACCAAACCCTTTGATCTAGGAGAGAGGCAAATTTTACTATATGATTTGATCTATCCCCATAGTGTGACATTACTAACCCTTACCTGTTGTTCCAGTACAACCTTCCTTTGGCCTAGTTTGGTTGATTAGATGAGAAACAACAATCAAATCTTGTTAATTAATATCTTTTTCTATTCATTACTACCTTAATCCAGTCAATAACAACAGGCGAGTTCTAGTGTTGGCTAACATTAAAAATCATTCACACCGAAGAGAAATAATTATACATGCATGAACACTTTTTAAGAATCACGAATTATCCAATTTTACCTTGTTAGTTCTTCATAGTTCCCACAACCCTGGTTGTGGATTTAGCCGCTCATGATCAGTGTAGATGCAAAATTTATGAATTTTAATAACATAATTGAGCTCTTACATAAGAGAATTATGCACAACAAACCCAAGCTCTTCACCAAGAATCACAAGATTAAATTAAAAGCATAAAATACGTTTTGCAAGTGTTTCTCTCAAGCTCTTTAGTATTCTCTATTGTTCTGCAATGTTTCTTATGAAAAATAACTAAAAGCCTATCTATAGTGTTTAAAATACAAAACCAAAATGGAATAAGAGAACTGGGTCGGCATACTCTATGGGAACTTCTATAGGTTGTATAATGTTTTACGGCTCGTAGTCGGGCTTTTGTGGATTGCATCTTCAATTCTGGGAATGAATTATATTACACCCTTCTACGGCCCGTATAATGTTTTACGGCCCATATAGAGTTTCGTCTGATGACTCTTTAGCAACTCCCCACTCTCTGATTCTCAGTGCATGACACCAAGTCTACGGCTCGTAAAATCTTCTATGATTCATTTTCATGTTCGTAGACTTAAATTCAAAAAATCACCCTTCACTAGAATTTTGTATGAAATTACATCTACGGCCCATAGAATTCTATACGGCTCGTAAAAGATCTCGTGAAATCTCAACTGCTGCAAAATCTGCACACTTAGCCCAAAATTGTGTTAACCCTGTAATCCTCAAAACAAACATAAAAACACATCAAGTCTACTAAAATTGCTTTGAGAACACACAAAATTCTAAGTTTTTAAGAATCAAATGTGTTGTATTTTGATAGCACATTAGTTGGGTCCACCCTGATACCCTTGTTGGATACCACATGCCCGAAGAAAGTCATGGACTAAAGCCGAAACTCACACTTAGAAAACTTAGCATACAAACTGTGATCCTGGAGTGTTTATAACACAATCCGGAGGTGTTGGGTATGCTACCCTCGACTATGTGAATATATCATAATATCATCGATAAAGACCACAATAAAAGAGTACAAGTACAGCAAAAATACCCAAGTCATCAAGTCCATAAATGTTGCAAGGGCATTAGTCAGCCCAAATGGCATGACTTGCAACTCATAATGCTTACAATGGGTCCGAAAGATAGTCTTCTGAATATCCTTTGCCCGGATCCTCAACTGGTGGTACCCTGATCACAAATCAATCTTAGAAAACATTTCTTCCTCCTATAGCTAATCAAAAAAGTCATCAATACACACTAGAGGACAACGGTTCTTTACCATCACCTTAATCAGCAACTGATAATTAGTGCATATCCGAACAATCCCATCCTTCTTTATCACAAAAAGGATAGGGGCTCCCTAGGGAGAAACACTCAGCCGTATGAACACTAAATCAAGCAAACTCTGAAGCCATGTGCTGAGCTCCTTAAGCTCTATAAGGGTTATATGATATGGGGAATGGATATAGGCTTAGTGACTGACTTAACCTCTATCACAAAATCAACCTCTTGCTCAGGCGGCAACCCAGGATAGTCTGCAAGAAAAGCATTAGGAAACTCATAGACAACAGGCACGGACTCTACAATAGGAGCCTCCACAATCACATCATAAACATTGGCTAAGTAAGCCAAAAACCTTGCAGATATCAATCTCTGAGCCTAAATATATGATATAATACCCATCAGTACCCGACTCACAGACGCCTTCCAAACTAGTAGAGATATCCCTGGTATCGCCAAGGTGACTGTCTTGGCACAACAATCCAATACAAAATGATGTGGGGCTAACCCTATCCACACCAAAGAATAAGATCAGGATTCAGCATAACAAGTAGTATCAAATCATCCCAAGTATCAAAGCCTTGAAGAGTAATTGCACAACCTCTGCATACACAATCAATCACAAGTGAATCCCCCACTTGGGCCGATAACCAAACCCAGGAGGAAAGAGGCATGAGAGTCACACCCCAGCAGGAAGCATAGTATACTGACCCATAAGAGAACGTAGAACCTGGATCAAACAAGGTTGAAGCTAGCTGCTAGCATACAGTAATCATACTTGTGATGGCCTCATCAGAAGCCTCAGCCTCCACTCATGCTGGAGTGGCATAAAATTTGCCTTGTCGGCCTCCCCCTCGAACATCAGCTCTGTCCCAGACTCTACCGCCCTTGGTGGGCCCTTTGGAAATTGATTGAAAGCTCTAATGGTTTCCAAGATATCTATACTATTCATCCCTATGACCTCGATCCTAACCCCTGCCCTGACTGGGTAGGCTATGGGGCGGCAAATGCTGCTCTATGAGCTGAACAGTCTCTGAGCAACTGGTATTATTCCCCACACCTTAAACAACCCAATGTAACCATGTCTCAATGGTCACGACCATAATGCCCCGACCAAATACCCTAGAAGCTTGACAACCTTTGGAGGGTGACACAACAAGACCTAATGAAGTAGAGCCACTCTCACTCTATCTAAGCTCGGTAAGATAAGAGGAACCACCCCAACTTGAAGTACTTAAGCCTTCATGGTTACCCATAGAAATCTGCAGCAATGCCTAGAATTGCTAGTTCGTCTGACCCTACTGACCACTCCTCGAAAGCCTATCACTCAGCACCCAAAACCCTGATCGAGAACTACCAAACTCTCCCTCACGTCTAATCTGCTTGTCACTACCCCCTGCTCCTCGAGACTTATCTGCTCCAGAGAATGAGTATGACCAACAATATCCAAAAATGATTGACCTAATATCACTAGTACATGTATACCCATCCTCAGTTGAGGCCTCAATCCTCGTACAAAGTAACAAATTTTCTCCTTCTTGGAGGGAAAGATAATTGCAGCATATCGAGATAGATCCTGGAATTTAACCTCGTACTATCACATGATCATATTTTCCTACTCAGATCGCACAAATGATCCGAATGCCTTCCTTGAAACTCCTGGGTATAAATCTAGTCATAAAGGCCTCTATAAACTCTGCCCAAGTCACTAGCTTGACATTTTCTGGGTCGGTGTCTTTGTAGGTCAGCCACCACTGTCTGGTAGTCCCATCTAGCTGCAAAGCACTGAACTCCACACCTCAGGACTAACAGTTGCAAAGCCTGTGAACCTTCCATACATACTATCAGGAACTTTTGTGCATCCTCACTTGTAGCTCTCTAAAATCTTGACGGGGCCAACCTCAGAAAGTACGCAAGTAGTCGTTAGTCCTAAAATGGTACAACTCCTTTTGGCTGGGGCAGAACCTCTGAAGCAGCAGGCTCTGTGAGTGCCTGTACTTGAGGAGCTAGAGTTGGTGCCACACCCTGCTATAGCGCTCCAACCCCTTCTTAAAGAACTGTCTAATGCCAGCTATACCTCTAGTGTGACTGCAAAGGCAGCCAGGGGAGTTGGTGCCTCTAGCTTTGGTGAAGCTACGGTATCTAGTCTCTGGTTGATGGGCTCGAGAGACTGCTCCCTATTCGGTAGTGACAGTGCAGCCCTACCTCTGCCCTGAGTACGCTCCCTACATGCCATATCAGCTAAAAAGAACAAAGTCAAAATTCCTAGAAATTGATGGACCGTTGACAATATGACACAACAAGATTCAATAACACCAAAAGTTTTCTAAACTTCCCGAAGCCTCCTAGGGATAAGCCATGAATATCTCCCTACCCATCTATAGGACTCTACTAGATGGTAGCTCTACACAGCTAAGTCCACTGAACCTTAAGTTTTGATATGTACTTGTCATGACTGAGTTCCAGTCATGATAGCGCCTGTTAGATTCCATCTATAGGCAAGCAAATTACTCAACCCTAGGGTACCTGTCTTGGATCTTTAGTCATAACCATAATAGATACAACGACATAAATAAACATAACCTACCTAGAACCTGTACAGAGTCCATCCATAGAATGACTTCAGAAAGTCTAAAATTTTTGTAAGTGTCAACTAGAACCACAAGGAACATCTATGGACCATAGAACCTTCTATAGGTTGTAGAAGCCCCTTCATGGCCATTAACAGTGACACTGTTCTCAAGCTTTTCCTGGGATTTTCAAAGCTATTCAAAGTAGGACATTTTAGGGCATATTAAAATTGTAAAGGGTCGAAGTCGAGTAGAAAAGAAGGGAGGTTAATTTTGTTTCTTTTAAATGGAGTAGCTGAGATTGAAATTAGTTTAATGAATAATAAGGGCAAGGATTTATCCATGCCAGTGGGGTGGCTATCATATTATAAGCACCCATGTCTAAGAGACTGGGAATATGTGAAATGTGGTATTTTTCTCACCTATTTTATTTTCTCACTCATCTAGATTCTCTTTTCATCTCTTTTAGTTCTTCTTTCTCCTCTAATTCCCTTTTCTTCTTCTTCATCAATCAAGTTTTCAAGAACAATGGAATACTAATTAGTTCCCAATCCAATTTGTTTACTTTAAGTTTTAGATTGTAATAACTTTTTATTCATTTTCAGTTCAGTTTGATGAAATTTAGAAAATTATCCCAAATTATATTATGTTGATTAATTCTATTACTTTTAGTGATAAAACAAGATTGACTTTGAAAATTGATCTCAAATCAGCAATTCAATGACCTGTGAGCGTGAAAGTGGCTGAGTGTACTCATATGAAGGTCTTAGATGAGAAACTTGCTTGTTATGATGAGCAACTAACTAAATTGTTGAATAATCAGCAAAATGTTTGGAACACCCAAACTAGGATCAAAGGTACACTTGAACTTATCTTAGATTAGCTTACTATTTTGGAAAAGCCCTTAATAGGGCTCCTGAGGAGCAACTACCTAGTGGTGAATTGTCACCTATTCCTATATAGGACTATAGACAACCTAGGCTTCAAGTTATGCCTTCGCCTAAGTAGAAGTTACTATCTTTTGAGGGTCATGACCCTAAGGTGTGGACTGTAAGTGTGAGAGGTATCCGAACCTCTACAGACCCCTGAAAATCAAAAACTTGAAGTTTTTACTCCTTATCTAAATGGACTTGTTGAGAACTGGTGTTATTCCCTGGTGTCTAGCATTGGAGTACTTAGCTAGTTTGAGTTTAAAAAAAAAGAGATTTATAACAGATTTACGGAAGACTTACTAGAATATATAGTCGAGAAGTTCAATAAATTGAGTCAAACTAGTATAGTGGATGAATTTCTACGAAGGTTCAAAGACTTGAAAGCACAAATTATCATCAGGAATCCAACTTTAATTGAAGCATATTTTCTATCCAGCTTTGTAGGGGATTTAAATGAAGAAATTAAGTTTTCATTGAAGATGTTTTAACCAACTACCCTCAAAGGTTCTATTGAGAAGTCCCTATGTAGAAGAAGGCAATTGTGGCTATTCAAAAGAGATAGAAGCCTATTCCAAAACTGCACCCTATGGTGAATCATGCTATTACTTCTAGGTCCAATGTTACTTCTACTTCTATGACCAATCCTTTAAGGATTAGTCTATAGGTGAATGAGTATAGGAAAAGCAACCATCATTGTTTACGATGTGGAGAGAAGTATGTTCAAGGCCATCAATATCCAAAGAAGCAGTTGAACTATTAGAAGGGTGTGAATTAGCCTTGTCCTCTTGCATTGGGCAAGGGTGAGCACAAATCTATTACCTTGGAGGCTAGTATAGAACTCTTTGAATTACCACTAGATGTGGTAATTAAAGGTGATGTTGAACATGCAATAGTCAAAGCGGTGTGTGATCACGCTCAAGATATATCTCTTTTTGAAGTAAAAGCAATCGTTAAAGTAATACATCTATCCAAGGTTAGGGTCAAATCCCACATGGAATACGAGACTTTTGCAACTTGGTTCACCAATAATCAACTCAAACATCAACTACTCAATCCTCTAAAAAGGGGGGGGGGGTTTGCAATGATCAATAGAAAATTAAACTAGACTAACTAAAATTGGAAGATGAATAATAATGGAGAGCAACTTAGGGTATTGTGTTCCCCATGATTCACCAACTCAACTTCCCCAGATTTTACAATTCTCAACTATAATATTGCATGTAGGATGGTAATTTAGATTCTTCCAACCCTTTGGTCAAAGGTAAAGGTCGAATTTCACTATGGAACTTGGCCTATCTCCATAGTGTACTCAACTAACCATTACCCATAATCCCATTCAACCTCCCTTTGGTCGAGTTCGGTTGATTAGACGAGAACACATCATCAAATCTTGTTAGTCATTCTCTTTTCCTATTCATTACCACCTAGATTGGGAGGGTAACACTAGGCAAGTTCTAATGTTGGCCACCACTAGAAAACATTCAAAATGAAGAGAAATGATTAATATATACAAATACCCATTCTAAAAATTGCAAATAATCTAGATTTTCTAAGTTAGATTCTCATGGTTCTCACAACCCCAAGTTGTGGGTTTAGCTACTCATATCTAGGGCAAATAATGAAACAATGAATAGAGAAGACATAGTTAATCACTTACTCAAGAAGATTAAAGAACAAAAAAACTCTATATATAACGAGAATCACAAGATTGAAAGTTGAATGTAATCCACAAGTGAATCTCTTCTCCAAAATGTAGTCTCCAAAGATAAACCCTAAAAAATACTCTAAAATTTCGTGCTTTCTATGTGTCTCTCTCTACTCTCTACTGAAAAACTTCAAAAAATGTTATAAATGACCTAGTATTTTCTATTTATAGTATTTACAAATAAGTCCCTAAATTAATAAAAAAACTGATTGGCGCCTAATACGAGTCACAGTTACGACTAGTAACTCGGGTACAAGCCGTAATTGAGCTTTCGTGGTCAGCCTCCTACATCTTGGACTTCACTAGTATGAAACACCTTCAGGAGTCGTAGTTTAATCTATGACTCATATCAACTTCTCGTAGTCCACATTTGCATCACTTGGTCTAAGTCTGATCAATAATGGAAATCACTACGAGACATCCTTTTACGACCCGTAGATGGAACTACGACTTGTAGCTGGGTCTCGTGTGGCTGAACTTCAATTTTGCTCCAACACGGGAATCCTCCATGAGACCACCTCTACGACTCATAGAGGGCCTCGTATGTCCTCAAAAATCAGCAAAAACTGCAACTTTCCCTAAAATTGCGCCAACCTGCTTTTCCCGTAAAAACAAACACAAAAACACATAAAAATCATAAAAGTCACACTGAGAACACACAAAATCCTAAGTTTTAGGCATCAAATGTGTTGTGTTTTGACAGCACATCAGTATGGTGAAGTGCATCGTCTAGACATAGTGGAAAAGTTAATTCAATATTAGAGAAAGGTACCATTAAGCACAAGGATCTTACTGTGCTCATAGACTCCGCGAGTATCCATAGTTTCATGGATGCTCACACTGTCAAAAGACTAGTTACCAAGTTAGTTACTCACCCCCTCCCCTGATGTAAGCAACAATAGCAAATGTTAACTATGTGACGTGCACCTCTTCTTGTTTAGGATTCCAATGGAAAATGCATGGTAGGACATTCCAAGAAAATCTATTCATAATTCCACTAGGTGGTTGTGATCTTGCTCTACGAAATAATGGGATGAAAAAGAGAAATTATGTCACTATTGGGAGAAAGAGTAATAAGCTTGTGTTGAAGGGCATTTCTAAAAAAGGAAAGCTTAGAAAGATCAATAGTGGAAGTTGCTTAAGAAGGGGAATCCTCTACTTGCCCATCTATTCATCATGGCCAGTGCAGTGGATCAGCATCAAGAGCCGGAGGATATTCTTTAGGTGTTAGACCAGTCTGTTGATTTCTTCTCGGAGCCTAAATCCTTACCTTCTATCAAATCTTTAGATCAGTGGATTAATTTAAACCCTGGGTTCAGCTCAGTGAGGTTAAAGCTGTATAGATATAATTACTTCCAAAAAGATGTATTGAAATGACAAGTCAAAGAGATGTTAAATAATGAAATTATCATACCTAATCAGTCCCCCTTCTCTTCCCCCAACCTTGTTAGTTAGGAAAAAGGATGGAACCTAGAGACTTTGTGTTGATTATCGAGGTTTAAATGATATTACTATTAAACACAAGCATCCAATTCCCGTTATGGATGATTTGCTAGATGAGTTGCATGGGTCTATAATTTTTTCCAAGGTTTATTTCAGAGTTGGATATTACCAAATTAGGATGAAGAATTAGGATGTGTATAAGACTACATTCAGGACACATTTGGAGCAATATAAATTTAGAGTTATGCCTTTTGGACTAAAAAATGCTCCTGCCACAGTTGAAGCTTTGATGAATCAAATTTTTCAACCTTTTATTTGGAGGTTTGTCTTGATATTCTTTGATGACATTCTCATTTATAGTTCTTCACTTGAACATCATGTACAACATCTCTTAGCTGTTTTTCAGACATTGACAAAGCATTCCTTGTTTGAAAAAAGATCCAAATGCTCATATGGCTAGCCAATGATAGAGTACTTAAGTCATATCATCACCAAAGACGGAGTAGCTACTAACCCAATTAAGATTCAAGCCATGGTGGAGTGGCCTAGACCACACTCAGTGAAAGATCTCTTTTTGGGTTTGACAGGTTAGTACAGAAAATATATGCCTCACTATGATGCTATCTGTAGACCCCTAACTCATTTACTTAAGGAGGCATTCCAATGGAGTGTAGAATCAAAATCAGCTTTTAATGCTCTTAAAATTGCTATATCATTTACCCTTATGTTAGGCTTATCTGATTACTCAGGAATTTATTGTGGAAACTAATGCAAGCTATGGGGGTATTGGTGTTGTTCTCATGCAAAAAGATAGACCTATAGCTTACTTTAGTAAGGTTTTAACACCTAACCACAGGTGCAAGTTGATTTTTGAGAAGGAGTATATGGCCCCTCTGAATGCGTAGATAAATGGAGACATTACCTCCAATTCAAGTATTTTGTAGTTAGAATTGACCATTATAGCTTGAAATATCTTTTTGAGCAAAGAGTCACTTCAGCCATCCAACAGAAGGGCCTTACAAAATATTAATGGGGTTAGACTACGAAGTGTAATATAAAATAGGTGCTGAGAATAGGGTTATTGATGCCCTTTCAAGGCAGAAGGAGGGTGTAGATGATATTGTCATGCAAGAGACAAGTCGGTTAATGACACTCAGCACCACCACTCCTATGTGGATGCAAGAAGTGGCCTATAGCTATGAGGGTGATCGACAAGCTTTAAAGTTGTCGGTTCAAACTACTATCGGATAACAAGGTCCTACCCTATGGCATTTTTCTTGTGGCATTTTGAGTAATGGGAGAAAAGGTGTATGTGGTACGTAATGGTGACCACAGGCTTCAACTGATCATTAAATTTTATGATTCCCCTTTAGGAGGCCACTCAGGTCAGTTGGGAACCTTAAAAAGGATATCAGAGGTATTCTACTGGACAAAGATGAAACAAAAGGTGATACAATTTATAACTTCTTGTGATTCTACTATAGGAACAAGGATGAGAATGTGCCCTACCCTAGGCTTTTACAGCTTCTACCAATCCCTAATCAAGCTTTGCGCCATATTAGCATGAATTTCATAGAGTTTTTAAAAATAGGGACGTCATACAAGGATGAGAATGTGCCCTACCCTGGGGCTTTTATAGCCTCAAGCTTGGCGCCATATTAGTACGGATTTCATAGAGGGGTAAGCAAAGTCTAAATATAGGGACGACATACTTGTAGTGGATAGGATGACCAAGTATGCTCACTTCATTGCACTTTCACATTCATATAATGTTGTTACTGTAGCTGATGTGTTTTGGGAAAGGATATACTGCGTGCATGGAGTTCCTGAGTCTATCGTTATTAACAGAAACAATTTTGCTAGCAACTTTTGCCAATCCTTCTTCAAGCTATTGTGTACACAACTGAACTATAGTACAGCAAATCACTCTCAAAGTGATGACTAAATAGACGGTGAATAGATGCTTGGAAAATTACTTGAGGTGTATGACTGCCAACAGACCGACTAAATGGCTATGAGTTGACTGCAACTGAATGGTGGTACAACATGAATTTTCACACTAGTCTACAATGCACACCTTTTGAAGCTTTATATGGTTACTCTCCACCTCAGGTGTCAATTAGTCCTCTACTTGAAACCATGGATCCTGCAGCTGATTGATGCAGTAAAGTGGAGGCAACAATTGCTTCAACTATTGAAGGATAACATTAGTAAAGCACAGGAAAGAATGTTGTTCTATGTAGACAATAAGAAATCCAAAAGAGAATTCGAGGCGAATGACTTGGTCTACCCCAAATTACAACCATACAGACAATCTTCTGTTGCTTTGAGGAAGCATTTAAAGCTAAGTTCCAAATATTATGGACCTACATAGTGAATGCTAAGGTTGTTACTGTAGCCTACAAATTGGAGCTTCCCTCTAATTCTTTTAAAAAAAAAAAATGTGTGGGTGACAAAACAGTAGTTGAGACTATTTTGCCTACTACTAGAGAAGCTGGTCAATTTCAGGTCAAGCGAGTGGCTATTCTTCAGTGACAACAGGTTAAGAGAACTAATGCTGTCGTGAAGATACTAGTGCAACGGTCTAATCTTCCTCTGGAAGATGCAGGATTATTAGTTCCTTCCGGCAAAGTTTCCAGGGTTTGATTGTTGATCCCTGAAGTCAAAGATGGATTCATGGGAGCTGAGGGAAGAATAAATAAACATAGTTGTAGACGATCAAAGTTGAGTAAAGGAAGGGAGGCTAATTTCGTTCCTTTTAAATGGGAGGGCTGAGATTGAAATTAGTTTAATGAATAGTAAGGGCAAGGATTAGGCCATGTCAACAATGCAGTTGTCACCCATGTTTCTGAGAGTGGAGTGGCATTTTTCTTGCCTCTTCTTCTCTCCTCTAAATCCCTTTTCTTCTTCTTCTATCAAGTTACCAACAACAATTGAGTACCAAGTAGTTCGCTATCCAATTCATACTTCCAGTTTTAGATTGTAATAACTTTCGGTTCAGTTCTAATTTAGTTCAATGAAATCTAGAAAATTATCCCAAATTATGTTAGTGTTTATTATTTCTCTTAGTTTTGGTGATAAAACAAGATTTGACTTTGACAAAATGATTGTTTCATTCACTGGTACGCATCCAATTCACATGTAATGTACATGTTACAATATACATGGATCAACTACTTGGATTTCTGTTTGTATATTATGAGATTTGTTACGCAATAAAGAAAATTTGAATTATTACATAAAGTCTCTTCATTGGGAATTATATAGATCACAGTCTGGAACCTTGATCTGCTTGAGAAAACTGCTGCCTCAATACCCTTCTCATGACTTTATTTGTTGCTGTTCTTGGAAGGGTAGGGAGAGGAATAATACTGGAAACCTGCACATTTTGTATATATATATTTATATATTTAGATGAGACAAGATCTCCTAACGAACTTACGACCTTTCAGGCCTATGCTATACCTTGAACAATGGATTCAACTTCTTCTGCAAAGCCGTGTTGAAAGAAATCATCAAATCGACCAACTTGTGCTCCAAGTTATCTGAATCCTTGAACACGACTGCAATTACCAACTTCTCAGGCCCACCACCAGCTGGTGGTACTCCAACTGCTGCTGTCTCTAGTATATTTTCATCTACTGCATTGCATATACGTTCAATCTCAAGTGAACTCACCTGACAATACAGAATAACACAACTCTTAGGAATGGAAGCAATACAGTATAGAGAAATGTATGGCAACTCAAATGCCCATTCATATTCAAAACTCAGATCTTAATACTAAACAGATACTTTCGGATTCAATTTCAAGGCTAAATGCAGACCTTTATGCCCCCTAGGTTCATTGTATCATCTGCACGACCATGTGCATGGTAATATCCTTTTGAAGTACGTTCAAACACATCCCCGTGTCTTCTTAGAACCTGCAATACAAATAGTGTCAAACAAGATATTAGTAAAACTGAAATAACTTAGACTATGGGATAATAAAATGCATTACCTTTCCATTCAAAACAGGCATTCCTTTGAAGTAGATCTCATAGTGGTCCGCGTTCAGCAGTGTACTTGAAGCTCCAAACATGAGAGGACCAAGGGCCAATTCACCAATCCCAGGAACATCTGATGGCTGTGCAAAAGGAAAAATACTAGTGGTAAAATGTCCCAACTAGTGAAGGAAATGAGCTATTGTCTCCTACTGGTTATGGGAATTCTCTCCTCATGAGCTAGCGAATGGGATTATTTATCCTCAAGTTTCATCTTTTTAAACATGGTATCTGAATCAGGCCTATTCCTATTCTTGGTTCACCCAATTTTTGGCCTTATATTATACTATCCATATCCACACACTGGATGTCCAGTCAAGGGCGTGCAAGGAGGGGGGGTATTAAGTTCCCTACATTGGTTGAGGGAACTAATGTTGTCTCCTTATATAGTCTTGGGAAAACCTGATGGGGCCAAAGCTTCATCAAGCCATTTACTATAAGCCAAACAAAGGGAGTTCAAGGACCTTAAAGGTTTGTTCATGAAGACCGAAGCTATGATTGGGGTTATGGAGAAGTGAAGCTGAAGGAAATAAAATCTTAAATTGGATCCCACAAAGCTTTTTGGAACTGCCGATGCAGCACCAGAATTTTCCGGTGCAGAGTATCGTGTCCTCCTGTAACGACCCTTGTAGTTGTTTTGCCTTCCCATAGCTTCAGTACGGTATATGTGTTCTTTGGGTTCATTTTGGAAGGGTGGAAAGTTGAAAAGTTTGACCAAAATCAACATAGAAGATGAGGTCAGAATGGAATCCGAGAGTTTCTTTAGGTCCAGAGGGATTGTTGAGCTAGTTGGACCTTTGCTTCGGGTCCCGGTGCTTTCGAATGTGGGTCATCAGTTGAAAAGTTGGAAATTTAAAAGTTAAAGAACTGACCTCGGTCAACATTCGGTCAAGATGACCACTGATCAGTGTTTTGATGATTCAAACATGTTCAAGACATGTTTTATAACCTATTTGCACATTAGATTTGTGTCTAGGAGGCTCCAGATAGATTTTGAACATTACAAGGTCTTTGGCCTTATTAAAGCATAAAATATGTGCTGACTCAAAGGTCCAGTTTTAGTTCAAAAGATGGAAAAATTATTTGGGACTTCTGAAATTTTGAGCATGAAATATAGGATTGATCTGAAAAGCTTGATGTGATTTTGGTATGTCGAGATCGGTATTTTATCGAGAAACATGAAATAATTGTTTAACGAATAAAATGATCTCAGAGAACAAACGAGCACGAAATTGAGTTTTGATTGAACGAGTAGATCTGTATAATCATTTAAGATTCATAGAAAAAAGAATCGGTTCAATTTGAGGTCGTATGAGGGAATCACCGGTCATTTTAGTGAAAATATAAATTCTTGGTGCAAAAGGTGTTGGTGGGGACCTTTTAGACCAAAATTCATACTTTTAGCAATGGGAGAATGACTTTACCTACAGATTTCTTTTTATATGCTTAAATAGTGTCAGAGCTTTACTTGGTATTTTAAGCATATTTAGAGTTTTAGAGCTCGGAATTGAGTGGTTTTCACATCATTATTCTTGGTTAATGAGGGGCAAGGATTTTTTTCCTTTTCTGGTATTTTTCATGATTTCTTCAGCTGATTTTCAGTTTCATCTGCGAGCTCATTAGAGAAAATTGGGGGATTTCGCCTGGATCTGATATTGTATTTCATATTTGAGGTCCTTATAATATGGGTAAACTGATTCTTAAAGAAAATTTCTGATTTGTTGATTATTTCATCGTTTAAAACTACACATGAGCATGAAAATTGGGGATTTTGGACCTAAACTTAACAAATCGTACTTTGATAATTTGAGGATCGATTTGAACTAATTCTCGATGAAAATTCAAATTTGAGTTCCTTATCTTATGGGTTCTTTTATTTTCAAGTAAATTACAGTTTTGCCATAACTTTTAGGGCCCGGAATATAAGTATAGCAATATGGGTGTCTATGGAATTTTAGGTAAAATTGTTTTGACTAGATTGGGCTCGTTCAGAAGCTCTGCTTAAGGGTAAGGCTCTAATTTGACATTCTGGGCTTTGTTTAAGGAAAGTTGACTCTCTTTGGCTCTTTTCGAAGTTTAGTGTGTTGATTGACTGTAATGAAAAATGGATGCTGGGGTCCCGTATAAGTAAGATGATGAGCACTTATGCCAGCATCAACGACATGTTATGGATAGAAATCAGATATTAACAGTCTCATTGATCTATGATTGATATGTATGCTAGTAGTATGATAACCAATGTGGCTAGTTGTGCTTGATGATATGATATGCCGAGAAACATGATATGGAAATTTTACATACATTGTGATCATTTCACAACTAGAAGCATTTTATTATATTTCATATGAGTTCACATGCATTGTATTTGTTAAATCAAATGGTTTTTCGACAAGGGCCCATAGGATGCGGAGATTATGAGATATGGTGATATGGTACTCTCTGATGGCCTTTTGGGCAGGATATGGAAACAGAAGTAATATGGTATTCTCCTATGGCCTTAGGGCAAGATCCGGAGGTGGTATGTGAACCTCTTGAGTCCCACATGGGTCATAGCTACAGTATGGCAGTGGGCATATCCAGGTTTCATTTTGGCCAGGTAGAAGGCGTGTGCATCATATGCATGCATGATCTTGTTCATCTTTATATGGCATTGATATGGTCTGAACGTGATTGGGAATTATGAAAGTGGCTTACTTACTCGTCTTGACTTCACTGTGATTTCAGGTTACTTGGACTTGGTATCTATGTGATTCTTGTGGACATTAGCTTGCATGTGTCTTCCTTGAAATGAGTTGTATATGGGAAAGATAGCGAAACAGGGAACTTTAGGGCCGACCCTCACCACTGCTTCAAATTTGGGTCGATCAACTATGCTGATTACACGTGGATTTTACACTCACCCTTGCTTTCTCATCACCATTGTGTGCAGGTTCTGAGCCTAGTTCCCATGGTCGGTGACTGGTAGTAGATTGAACTTTCACACATGACTTGAAGGTAGTTGCTGGACTTGCAACTTCTGGATCTCCTCTATCTTCTTTTCTTTTATGTCGTTTTTATTTCCAATATTGTCTAGACAAATATTGTACTTCATGATCATAGAGGTGTGTGTACCAGTGACATCAGATTTTGGGAGTCCATATGTATTTCCATATTTTCTTATGAATTCTGTGATAAAGCTGAATTATGTATTATTTCCGACTTATTTAGTATTTTCTCGTATTTGTGCTTCGACTTATGATCATGTGTTTTGGGTTGCTTACCTATCAATGGGTTAGAAGGTGCCATCACATCCTGGTTTCTGGGTCGCGACATGTCCGCAGACGCTATTCCGTATTACAGTTAGAGATCATGACAAGAAGTCTGCTTAAGCGGAAGGTGCGGAAGGTGCTGACTTTGACAAGGTCCATAATCATGCCTTAGAGTCAACTATCCAGAGGAAGTTGACCCAAGACCGGACCGTTATTGCGCCCCAACATACAGAATCACCAGCTGGAGATATTTTAGATTATTATTATTTATTTTTTTTTGAGAAAAGGTTAACTTTATTTTATTTCAAAAGCTTCATCATCCAGGCAATGATGAATGGAAACTTACATCCCACCTCAACGGTACATTACAAGTTTCCTATGAAATCTACTAAATCTATTGTCTCCCCTATCAGACTACCTTTCCACCAAAAAACAAAAGACTTTGTACAATTCATTCTAATTCTCTGTAAATTAGTTCTTTTCCCTTCAAAGCATCTTGAGTTCCTTACTTTCCATAGAGTCCACCAAATACAGGCAGGAATGGTTTTCCACCAGTGGCCTTCCTTATGTCTGCTCCAAATCCCTTTCCAGCTGCTTAGAAGCTCCTTTGTTGTGCCAGGCATCACCCAATTGACTCCCAATATAGCCAAAAACATGTTCCATAAATTCTTTGCTGCTTTAGAATGGAGGAATAGATGATCATTTGCTTCAGCTTCCTTCTCACACATAACACACCTGGAACTGATCTGTCATCCTTATTTTTGTAGTACTTCATGAGTCAAACAAGCCTCCCTACATACCAACCAAGCAAAACAGGCAACCTTAGGTGGACTTCTAGACTTCCAGCTTTCAGGGCTATCTGTCTGGTCTAGGCTGCAAGGTGTTGAGCTTCCAGTAACAGGATTTCACTGAAAACACACCTTTTCTTTGAATTTTCGATCTCAGTGTCGGGTCTCAAAGATAAACCTGAAAGTGAATGGAGCACTTCCATAGTCTTGCAACTTCCCCAATCTCCCAGTCATTCAGATCTCTTCTAAAGGCTAGATCCCACCCCTGTGGGCTCCAAGCTTGAGCCACACTACCCTCCCTTCGTAGACTCATGGAATAAAGTTGTGGGAAGGAGTCTGTCAAACTGCCTTCTCCAACCCATACTTCATTCCAAAAATCTGTTTTCAAACAATTACCAACATTAATAGAGATGTTCTTATTGAAACAATCCCATAGCCTTCTTATTGTTTTCCAAACACTACACCCATAAGTACCCATGGCTTCCTTGGTTGTCCATTGAGAGAGTAAACCATATTTCCCTTCTATGAACCTTCTCCAAATAGCTCTTTCTTTTGTGCCAAATCTCCATAACATTTCTGCAAAAGAGCATTATTTTGCTTGTTGAGGTTCCTTAAATTCAGCCCCCCTTGCTGGATGTTTAGGGTTAAGACATCCCATTTGACCAGGTTGTATCCTTTCTTTTCCTTCTTTCCTTGCCATTAAAAGGACCTTCTCACCCTGTTGATTTTCTTCTCAATGCTCTTAGGTATGGGAAAAGGCTCATCATGTATGTTAGCAAACCATCCAGAACAGATTTGATTAGAGTAATCTACCTCCTAGAGAAAGGTATTGACTTTTCCACCTGGACAATTTTTTCTCACATCTTTCCAGTACCCCGTTCCATAGTTCTAACTCCTTATTCTTGGCCTCTAATGGAAGCCCCAAGTATTTAGTTGGGAGTGAGTCCATCTGGCAACCCAAAACTTCAGTCAACTCCTGAAGGTTCCCAACCTGGTTAATGGGAAAGATGAAGCTTTTATCCCAATTCACATGAAGCCTAGAGACCCCTTCAAAGATTACTAGGATGTCCCTTAGGTGTTTCACCTGATCTGGTTCAGCATCAGAAAATATTAAAGCATCATAAAAAAGATGAGATATTTCCAAGTATTCTCCTCTGCATGTCAGAGCACTAAATCCTCTCACCCATCTGTTTGCCTTTGCAATCTTGATCATCTAATTCAACCCCTCCATCACATTAAGGAACAGAAAAGGTGACAGAGGGTCCCCTTGTCTCGGGCCCTTCTGAGATTGAAATAACCCTTCTGTGTTGCCATTTATAATCAGAGAGAACCTTACAGTTGATATGCAGAAGCTGATCCACTTAATCCATCTATTGTCAAAACCCATGTATTTTAGAATTTTTACGAGGAAATTCCAATGGACAAGGTCATAAGCTTTTTCAATATCCAACTTACACATAATCCCTGGCTTTTTAGACTTTATAAGCTTCTTTTAAGCCATAATATTAATTTCCTACTTCCTCAATTTACTAAAGTTAGATTATATTGATGTATGAACTAGGTGGGCACTAGACATAGCTGTTGATCAATTCCAACTTAGTGAGGAAGCAAAGGGATTTGTTATCTTTTTGATGAGTTCTATAGCTTAGGTGCTGGGGTTCTAGTGTAGAAGGTGACTCTGTGGCCTTTTCAATCTAGTTATTGTCTACTTTGTTGAATTTCCTTTGTGTCTTAATTCAATTTCTATCCTTTAAATTTTCTTGTTATTGTTGATTACATCAGATCCAAACTTTACGCTAGCACTTGAGGTTGAGTTGAGGTCAATTTTCTTAACAATCAGCTTAAAATATGAGGAACCCCAACTGAAGTTGCAAGAGAACTGATCACATTTGGTGAAACACTCAACTATCACTAGCTTAAGAAGAACCTAATAGTTTAAGCATAAAATGCATCACACAATATTAATTGCAGTTTGATTGCTCTAGCAAATACTATTGATGTTCCAAAGATAAGATTGTATAGTGCTTACTATAGGAAACCCATCATCGCCAAGAATATGAAGACTACATCCCATGACTGCTGTACTGAAAGCGGCTAAAGACTGGGGCTGCAACATTGACCCGGAGATAAAGGAGCCACCAATCTCTGTGCCACCGCAATACTCGATTATCGGTTTATATCCAGCTCTTCCCATCAGCCAAAGATATTCATCCACGCTAGATGCCTCACCAGTGGAGCCAAAGCAACTATCATCATGTATGAAACGACATTAAGCCCAAGAAAGAGAAAAGAAACATAGACTTGAGCAGAATTGTTTAATGTGAACTTGTATAAGAAACATTTATTTTCATGTAATATCAGTGTTTTTTTTTCCATCAATCTCGGATGGAGCCAAAGATTCACTATTTTTTGGCTTTGGAGTATGATGGAATAAAGCAAAATGGCTCTTTAAACTGTCTGCACTTCTTTCAATTGTGAAGTAGCAGTTAGTCAATGCAACTTTCGACGCTCATCATGGGTCATCCGGAAACAGTCGCGCTATGTTTTTAAACATAGCAGTCAGACTGCGTACATCCGACCCTCCCCCCCCGCAATGGGCGGGAGCCTTTGAGGCATTGGGGTAATGTTGTTGTTGTTGTTTGTTTATTTTGTTTACGTCATGATTCTATCTTTGCAAGCATAATTTATCACATATTTAGTTTCTGGAATTACAGGTGAAAGCTAACTGTTGTTTGATTTCGTTTCGCGTTACTAAGTTCCTATTACCAGGCATTTTCTAGCATAGAGTTACTAAAAATATTTGAGGTGCGTTCCCCCTTAAAAAATGAAATGCCAGTATATTCTTGGGAATCTGTAAACCTGCTATTTCAGCAGCAATTATGATGCATCATTCAGTATTATGACATTCTTGAGTGTTCTAAGGAGTCGGTGTGCTTTTTCTTATTGCTTTCAATTTAAGAGCATTTTAATTGGGTAGTTCTCCATTTCAGGTGCATCGGAAGAGAACATAAGGGAACTGTTCTCAAAAGCATACCAGACGGCACCTTCTATCGTGTTTATTGATGAAATTGATGCAATTGCTTCCAAAAGAGAAAATTTACAGAGAGAAATGGAGCGGCGCATTGTAACACAGCTGATGACGTGCATGGATGAGTCACATAGATTTGTAATACCTGATGATGCAAAGGGAAATGCTCTACCCACTGATAAACGAATAGTGAAGCAAAATCAGATGGATCTAATGGTGGACCTGGTTATGTCCTAGTAATTGGGGCCACAAATAGACCTGATGCTATGGACTCAGCTTTGAGGAGACCTGGACGATTTGACCGTGAAATCGCCTTGGGTATTCCAGATGAAAATGCAAGGGTGCAAATTTTGTCTGTGCTTACGCATAAACTAAGGGTTGAAGGTGCATTTGATCTCAGGAACATAGCTAGCTCAACCCCAGGATTTGTCAGAGCAGACTTGGCTGCTCTACCTAACAAGGCAGGTAACTTGGCAATGAAGAGGATAATAGATGCGAAGAAGTTTGAGCTTTCAAGAGAATTGGTGGATGGTGAAGATGCCGAAGAATGGTGGAGAAAGCCATGGTCACCTGAAGAGATGGAAAAGCTCAGCATTAATATGGCTGATTTTGAGGTATGATGCTGAGAATCTTGATCTACCTTTATGAGGAATACTTTTAGGTTGTGTGCTACCCTAAATTGATGTATGTAATTGGCATTTGACATTTTATATTTGGTCGCTGAAACTTCAGATAAGCTGTGAATTTTCATTTACATGCATCTTTAAAAGCCACCTTTTCTACTGTCACATATTTGTAGTGGTTAGTTTTGAGTTTCACAGTTTAATATTCTATAATAAATTGCTTTACCCGTGTTTTTAATTCACTAGGGTCGTTTTGTAGCTGGTTACAGTTATTCATGTATTAGTAGCATAGAGATTAGTTATGAGTGAATCTGTGTATTATTTTATTTAAGTATTAGTTATGTAAGGATTAATTATTCATGTAGTAGTATAGAAGCACCAATTATTCCACCTTCTATCCGGCATAAAGTAATACGTAGATTCTCTCATAACTTATACTTGTAGTAGTTATGTTGATTTCTAAATTGTCAACCAAATGTTTTATTGATTTTATACATAACTAACTTATTTCGTGTCTCCTTACCAAACGTCGTATAAGTTATATGAAAATTATTACGTGGATAACTTGTTATTATCCAGCTACCCCATGACCCCTTAATGTTTATAAGTTTCACATGTAATGCTCTTAAAGGATGATAACGTCCTCCTTTAAGAATGAAATTAAAAATCAAGTTTCGCAGTCGAAAAAGGAGGGAACATCATCTTTTAATAGCATTATCACATGAAACTTGTGCATGTTAAGAGAAGGAAAAGATATGTATATGAGTAGAAGCAATCAAGGATATTGTTAGAATAGGAATAAGAATAATATCTACAATCTTACTTAAAATAGAATTAGGAATAGTAATAGTATATGGAATCTTACTTGGAAAAGGATTGTATTATAGTATCCTAGTTGAAAAATGAATCTAATATAGTATCTATAAGTAGGGTCTCAATGTAATAATGTAGAAAACAATTCAATAGTATTCTTCTCCAATATTTCTCACATGGTATCAGAGCTTCTACGGTCCTGGTAGAAAATCAAAGAGCTTTCGCTGCCGGTGGGCGGCTATGACCCATATACGCCGCCCGTCTGGCCAATGATTATGTTAGCAAAAAAAAAAAAAGATTTAGGTCATTGTGCGTCAATTTTCGGTGATTTTCTAGGTTGTTTTGTGTCAATCCCACATCTGTCAGTGTTTGTGTAGCACCATGTCATCATTCCGGTGACTATTTTTTTTTATTATCTAATTTGTGTAGCACCGTGTCATCTTTTCAGTGACTACTTTTTCATATTTATTATGTGTAGCACCGTGCCATCTTTTCGGTGACTACTTTCTCATATTCGATTTGTGTAGCACCGTGCATCTCTCCGGACTACTACTCATATTCAATTTGTGTAGTATTGTGAATTTTTTGAACTACTTTCTCATATCTGAATTGCATAGCATTGTGTTTTTATGGTGACTCAGATTTGATTTGTGTAGTTCAATTCGTCTTTTCGGTGACTCATCAAATCTAGTTTGAGTAGGGTTGTGCCATCATTCCGACCCTATCCATACAATTTCTCTTTTGTCGTAGGGCATACCGTCAATATGATCCTACCTATATAATTTCTATTTTCCAATAGGATGGTGCCATCATTCTAACCCTACCCATATAATTCTCTTCTCAGTAGGGTCGTGTCATCATTCCGACCCTACCCATATAATTTTATTTCTCAAGTTGTGACCACTTTAATCCATCAAATCTAATAATTTGGTGCATAAGCATGTTTCGAGCAGATTTAAAGTGACTTTCTTAGAGTAATTTCGAGATGATCCATATTGCCATTCTCCATTAACCTTTTGATCAGTTGAGCATTAAGAATGCTTTTCTCTGTGATCATCTCGAGGAAGAAATCTAATGGATCAACCATCTGATTTTGTTGCTCATGGGGAGTTTGGCAGCCTTGAATGTCGTTTGATAGCCTTGTATGTCATTTGTGTAAGTCCCTTTGTGGTATGAATCAGTCTTCTGAGCTTGGTTTGGGAAGTTCAACAC